>CAHIKZ030000675.1:125000-132500 GCA_903632075.3 Acanthosepion pharaonis | reverse complement strand
ACGGAATGAAAGAAAGTAAAAAGGACAGGAAAAATAGATTTAAGAAGTGGAAGGAAACCAAGGAGAACAAGAGAGGGAATCAGAATAGGAGAAATACAGATATTATGAGAAAAGTGTAACAAAGATGGAAGCCAAGAAGAAGGAAATAAAGAAAGAAAGATTAACAGATAAAAGGGAAAAATTGATTTAATAGAAGGAAAGAAACTGAAAGGGAGGACTAGAGAAAGAATAAGAATTTAGGTAGAATAAAAAAAAAAAAAAAAACACCAACTAAAAAAGAAAAATAATGAAAGAAAGAAATAATGAAAAACAAAAAAGAAAGAAAATTTATTTAGGAGAAGAAAAGAAACTGACAGTGAGAATGATTAATTGAGCTAGAAAGAAGAGAAAAAACAAATAAATCTTTAGAAAGAAAGAAGGAATGAAAGAGATCATGACAGAATGTATGCAAGAAGAAAAAATATTGAAGAAAGAAAGAGCAAAAACTAGAAGGGATGAGTTGAAAAACTGAAGGAGAGAAAAAAAGAAAGAACCAAAGTAAAAAGGTAAGAAAACAAGAAAAAAAGAGAGGAAAAAATAAAAATGAATGAAAATGCCAAAGAAATAGAGAAAGAAAGAGAAAATATGTATAAAAATAAGAAAGGAAATGGAAAGGGAAAATGAGAAACAGAGGTAGAAAGAGAAAAAAATAAAGAAGGAATGAAAGAGCTGAAGAAAGAAACCATGCAAGGACCAAAGAATTGAAGAAAGAAAGAGCCCCAAAACAGAAAGAAAGAGTTGAAGGAAAGAAAAAAAAAAGAAAGGACCAAATTAAAAAGGAAAGAAACAAAAGCTGAAATAAAAAGAGCCAAAGAAAGATAAATGAATGAAAAAGCTAAAGAAAGAAAAAAAAATGAAAGAACCAAAACAAAATCAAGTAAAAAAAATGAAAGAAAAAAATATTCAAATGGATTTGAGGTGGTGATCTTCAGTACAAAACAAAGTAAGAAAGAACTATAGTGGAATGTAGTAAGGGAGATAACTCTGAAGAGTATTAAAAAGTAATATTGACCAAGACTAACAATCTTGGTAAAAATAAAGAAAATAGAGAAACGGAAAATTTTATTTATCCATAAATAATACACATGTGATACGGTCGTTAATAAGATCTCATGTGAACTTGATAGGTAGAAAAAGATTAGAAGAAGATGAAAGTAGGAAAAGAAAAAGATGGACTGGGTAAGAATTGGTTAAGAAGAAAGTCAGAGAAACTGTAGAGAATGTGAAAGGAAGAGAAAGCGTGTGGAAAATCGACTTTCATGTCTGTTGCTAAGCAAACACACGAACACAGAAGTTCTAACCAGATGTTTCAGCCGTCAACACACCTCTGAGGGGAGGAGAAAGAAATGTCGTTATGATTGCTGGGTGTGAAATTTCTTTATTGGTGGTGGTAGTTTGGAAAGGTGATAAAGAGAGAATGAAAGACCTTTGTCATGTAAGATTTAAGTAAGCATGTGTGAGCACACACACACACACACACATGCAATTTCCCAAAAAACTTGTACTTAACACAATGCATTTTAGTATCAAACTATACCTGGGTGGATTTTAGGATTTTAGGTTTTCTTTGTCTCCAATTGATTATGACAAATTGGGGCCAAGGCATATAAAATTCATCATTAACATAAAATAAATAAAATATTGTATTTATGTAACATCTAATATCATAGCTTATATCTGATATCATAAGCAAAAAATACCATAGGTTATGGCTGATATCATAGCTAAAAGATATTATAGGTAACATCTGATATCATAGGTAAAAGTTATTAAATAAATACATATATGAATGTACACTGTATTTGAATTTTTTTTATAAGGATGTTTACCTTGTACAAAAACTGGGAGCCACTCAAAGTAGAGGGTTATGAAGAGGCACAGTTTATGTGCATATGTAGGGTAGATCACTGTTAAACATAGACTGGATAGATTAAGAGTGTCCAAAAGGAAAGAAAATCAATTGTGTTTTAAGAGGCACATTGTTTCAAATGTGTCAAATACAAATTGAAGACAAATTTCAGCTATTCCATACATCTACAACAGCCACATTTGGAAAAAGGTTCAAATTATTTATTCTTTTTAATAAGACATGTCAGCAAGAAGAATTGTTGCATATATATATATATATATATATATATATATATATATATATATATATATATATGGGGTGGGAAATGATATATAAATATTATGGAAAAAACTATGACAAAGTGAAAAGAGTGTGTGGCACATTTCAGCCGATGAAATCCCAAAGGATGAAATGTGTCACCCAAAAACTCTTTCCAGTTTGTTATCATTTTATATATATATATATATATATATATATATATATATATATATATATATATTGTGTGCATAATTTCTCTGTTTCTTGTGTTCTTCAGTTACACTGTACACTGATAAATATTTTTCTTTGTTACCTACTGATTTTACCGTGGGTTGGTATATTATATTGTTTTGCAAACAAAATAGCAAAAATATTAATGTTATTATATATATATATATATATATATATATATATATATATATGTATATAATTTATATATGATTATATATATATATATATATATATATATATATATATAATGCATATATTTGGGCAGCATGTTATCATTGAGATGTGTTTCATTGAATAATTTAGACAAGTTTTGTCTACTTATTTTAAGTTGGATTGCATTCATATTCACCAAAAAGCTTGTCTGTGAATATGAAAGGATCCAATTAAAAATAAGTGGACAAAACATGTCTAAATTATTCAATGAAAACTTGTTTAGAATACAGATGTCCACTAAAAGTAATACATAAATACACACACACACACACATATATATATATATATATATATATAAAAGAGAGCTCATGCATAAATATAGATTTTTACATCATTGTAAAAATATAAGCATTGGAGAATAAAAATAACATTTGAATAAATAAAATATGTCAGATTAAAAATAAATCCATTAATTCTTTAGAAATATATATAAATGCAGAGAAGATCCTGGAATAACCAAGAAAGATTTTGTTGTTGGGTCATTAAATCAGATTATACACATCTGATATCATAGGCAAAAGTTATCAGAGGTTATATCTGATATCATAAGCAAAAAATATCATAGTGTGTAAATTATTCAATGAAAACTTGTTTAAAATACAGATGTTCACTAAAAGAGATAATGATATATACTTTTATATATCTAGTACAATATTGGAGAAATTGTATGACAAACTGGAAAAAGAAACTTCTTCCTCTTTGACATACAAATTCCCCCATATATATATATATATATATATGTATATAAATAAAAAGAAAGAACAGTAAGATATATATATATTTATATATATATATATATATATATTCTTTTTATAGTTTTTTTTTTTTTAATAGATACAATTTATTTACGAAAATGTTCTGTTCTTAAATAAACAGTATTAATTACATTTACCAGCCTGTCTGTTCTAGAAATTTTGTTGAAAATATGCTTTCTCCAACAGAAATTGAATCTCTTTCCTGTATGGAGCCTTCAATTGATTTGACATGCTATACCACTCAACAACAGAGAAAGCGTCTCGTTAGCAATGTCCAAATTACTGTTAGTAAACAACAAATTTTTGATGATTTTTCCCGAATGATCATATCTGCTCACAATAGATAACATAAACATTGACACATATTATGAAATGGATTTCATAATAGGTTATCAATGTTTATGTTAAGGTATGTTTTGTGAGCAGGTATGATCATTCGGGAAAGATCATTGAAGATTTGTTCTTATTTTTTAACAGATACAATTTATTTAACATATAAACAGAAGATATATTAAATAATTGTCAGTATAATTATAATGTCATATATAATTTTCATATATATATATATACTACAGTTCGATAGTTTGAAGCAACCCCAGAATTAGCATGGGATGAACTTGACAGAAGAATGGAAAAAAAAAACAATGAAAAAGTGCTCCTAGAGTCATTGAAAAAAGAATGGAATCAATTATCAAACTTATAATTTGAGGAACTTTTGCAGTGAATGCCAAAAATGTGTGCTGCAGTAATTTATGCTAAAGGAGGATATTTTGACAGGAGCAAAATTTCATCTTAAAATGCATTTTTCTCACTTTTTTTTTCAACCATGTATAATAATTTTCTCTTATTTAAAGTACAAAACAACTATTTTTTGGACCACTTTAAAAATACCTTACACTTTTATACTGTAGTGTATATATATTCTTTTAAGGGTACATTTTAATACAAATAAATAAATTGTGATAGAATATTTATATCACTTGATAGATGGATAGATATTTATGCATAGACTTATGTAGATAGTATGTATATATTAGATTTTATATATTATGTAAAGTGTTTGTACGTGTATATATATATATATATATATATATATATATATATATATATATATATATATATATATGTAAAATTATGGAAAGATTGATATTCATACATGCACTCATGCATATAGTATATTTTCAAATATATCTGTATATATATATATATATATAATGGCTTCAATGGTATTTCTGTGTAGACCTGTCTGCCTTGTATGTAAGCAAATGCATATAACAGATTCCCATTCAAGTTACAAAGCCACCTCATTGTTTTATACTTCAACTATGCTGAGCAGACCTTAGTTAGAGTTCTGGCTGAGAGCCTATAATCTAGTGTGATCAATTTTTTGAACAAGACCAGCATGCTCAAACCTCAGTTACAGATTTGTGACGGCACAACCATCAAGGGCTTCTGAACGGTTCTGTCTACCCAAATCACTCACAAGGCTCAAATATATATATATATATATATATATATATATATAAAATGTTATTTGTATGTGTGTGTATATATATATATATATATATAATGATGGACTGTCCCATCTTTTTTAATGTATGAGGATCTGACAGCTTAATTGATTCAGTTATGAAATTTTGTGTGATAATCTTAAGTGGCACTTAAGACCCGCTAGTGATTTACAAAGGAGGTTACACATGGAGCAAGAGTGGGGATTGTGGAATGAGATCACTGTTAGATTGGCTGACCTTTTTGATCTTGCTCTTGCTTCTTGATTCAGATAAGCAGATTGAAAACTGCTGAATCCAGTAAAACACGTTGATCTCCATTCTACCTGCTCCAAGGCTAAGTGCTCAAGGGTGTTATGTGGTATATTGACAGCTGACAAGTTGCTCTTCAGTTTGTCTTTGTATTTTAGCCATGAGCATCCTACATTCCTGTAGCTCTGCTTTAACTGGCTGTACATTAGGATCTTGGGTATCCTGTCATCAGACATTCTCAAGACATGACCAGTCCATCGTAACTGAGACTGTATGAGAAAAGTCTCAATTCCTCCTGTATTACACCTGTTAAACAGGTCAACGTTAGATGTCCTATCTTGAAGGTTAAGTCTACAGATTGCATGCAGACAGCTTTTATGGAAAACATCCAGCTGGCATATATGGTACCTGTATGGAATCCATGATTGAGCCGTACAAAAGTATGGCAAGGACAACAGTTCAGTTAACCCAAATCTTCGTATCCAGTCAAATACCCAGCTCATTCCACAAGCGATGTAGAAGGTTGCCAAAAGCACTGGTTCATCATCTAAAGTTCCACTGTAGTTGACTTTGCTACCAAGATAGGTGAAAGACTTTATATAGTTCATGGCCTTTTTTTCTAATTTCAATGGTCTCTCTGGTTTTGTTTGACACCACGGAATTGCTTCAGAGTAGGACAAGGTTGGTGCACTACTACAGTTTTCTTTATGCTAAGTGTAAGAGCAAAGGCTTTACATGCAGTAGAGAAATGATTTACTAGATGTTGGGCCTCCTCAAAGGATGTCACAACAAGAGCAGCAGCATCAGCAAACAACAAATCATGAATAATTTGCATAGGAAGGTGGGTCTTGGCTTTGAAGCGCTGATGATTGAAGAGACCACCAGTTGTTCAAAACTGAAACTTAATGCTGCTCTCTGTGTCTACGAATGCATATTTCAGCATCACCAAGAAGAAAAGGGTGAAAAGGACAGGGACCAAGACACACCCTTGCTTGGTGCCATTTATGACATCAAAGGATTCTGATATCATACCACCAGACACGATATTAGCTTTCATTCCTTCATGAAAGTAGATGATGACCTTTAGCATGTTTTCAGGGATGCCAAGTTTCCTCAAGACTTGCTAAAGAGCCTCTCAATTCACAGTGTCAAAGGCCTTTGTCAAGTCCACAAACACCATGTACAACACCTGTTTTGTCTTACGAACCTTCTCTGCAACTTGACGAAGAGAAAATATGTCAATGGTACCTCAACCTGACCAAAAATCACATTGTGATTCAGGATAGATGTTGGCAACAAGGTGTATAATGATTCTGTTTATAATCCTGTGGGGCACAGCCTGCTTTCCATATCTCCATGAAAAGGAGATGTAACTTTTCTACCAACTTTTGGCCACCATGCTTATACATTTTAGGTGGAATAGAATCCTTACGAGTAGGTGATTTTGAAGATAGGATTTACTTGATGGAGTCACTTACCTCTTAATAGGTAGGTTCAAAAGACAACTCCAGAATTTCTGGATTTTGCTCAGTTGATGTGACAGCTTCCTCATCAGTAACCAAAGGGGTGTTTAACACAGTTTCAAAATGCTCTTTCCAGCAATCTAAAATGTCTGACTTATCCGTCAAGAGAGTTTCACCATCTATTGAAAAGATTGGAGCAAAACCACTTTTCTGAGGACAGAAAATGCTTTTGAGGCCAACGGATCCTTTCTGCCTGTAGCTTCTTGGAGTTCAGTGACCTTTTCAGACCACCAACACTCTTTCATGGCTCTGAGAGCTTGGTAAACCTGACTTTTGCACTTCTTGTAAAGTGATCTTCTTATTTGACAAGTTCTTGTCCTCAATCCATTCTTTATGAAAAGAGTGCAATTGATGTATAAGCTTCTGAACTTCTGTATTATTCTCATCAAACTAGTCTTGATGTTTACAATGTGGTAGGCCAAGAACCTCCAAGGATGTAGAATGTGTTGCATCCTGCAGAGCCTTCCAAGATGATTCGATCTCATTAGTAATGTTTATGGAATCAAGTGCAACAACAAGTTTGTCAGAGAGTTCAATTTTTGTTTCAGTTGATTTAAGAGACAGTACGTTAATGCACTAGGGTACTGTAGATTTTATAATCCTTTGCTTTTGCAGATGCAGTGTCGCTTTACTCCAAAGTAGAGTGTGATCTGACAGCATGTTGTGTGGAATGAATGTGTTATCTTAAAAACTTTTATGTTCCGTCTTTTGGTGTTGACGTAGTTGATCAGATGCCAGTCTTTCGAATGAGGATGCATCCACTTGGTCTTACAACAGCTGGGTTGCTGGTAGAAGGTATTAGTAGTACTCTGGTCAAAATTCCTTGCAGATTATATATATATATATATATATATATATATATATATATATAT
>CAHIKZ030000675.1:32500-120000 GCA_903632075.3 Acanthosepion pharaonis | reverse complement strand
CTCATTCATTTCATATTCCATTGGTAAGAAGGAAGTTCCATTCAGAGAGATTCTTTCCAATAGCCACTTTGTGGAATTGACCCCCAAGAGGATGCTTCTCTGAACACTACAATCTTAAATTCTTCAAGTTTAAGTTCAACCATTATCTATCCTACATATCCTTATAATTTACAATTCTTACATCTATAAAACAACTTCATTCAATAACCCTCTTTCTTGAACGACTCTTGAGCCTTGTATTGGGTCAAAAATAGCATGAAAAAAAAAATGAATGGTAAAAATAAAATATACATATATAGAGAGAAGGAAAGGAATACAAACAAAAGAAATGCATTGGCAGTGTGGTATAGACCAACAGGAGTTACCTCTCTTGATGACGTTTGTCTCCCTTGAAAGAATAACTCTCCCTCACTTAGCAGCCTCTCCATTCAATCTCAGTAAAGCTTTCTTAAGTCTTATCACACCTCTGAGTTATTATTACAGATAGGATTACAATGAGTAAAAATTGAAATGGAAGTGCATTGTAGTGCATTTAAATTCTTTATGGAAAGATAGAGTGTGGCAAAAGTAAAAGAGCGTTTAAAGAAAATGCATTTAGTTTTCTTGATTTACTGTTTGATACAATCTTCTTCTATGACTTTTCCGTGAGACCTGAAGTAAACAAAGTTTTTTTTTGTAGAATGTTATTGAGCATTTTCTGCAGCTTTAGACATCTTCTAAAAGGAGATGAAAAATACATTTTGAATATATTGGCAACTGATAACTGTATTTGAGTACAATGTTCCTCTTCCACTGGCTTAAATGCTTGTTGTTCCTATATTTTTTAATCATTTCACCCCAACCAAGGCAATAATACCATTAAGATGCAAGGGTTTAATGGGAGTGAAAGAAAATGAGAAGACTTTAATGTGAAGAGAGTAGATTGCAGTTGATGTTGCATTTAAATTATTGAATATTGTAGGTAGCAGAGAAGCAAGAACATACCAGAGATTTCAATAGATCAGTAGGGCAAGAAAAAAAACTATTAGAATAATATAGTTACATCTTGCTAATTCAACAGGAAAACAATGAAACCTAGTTACCAATTTAGTCTTTTCTTTTTATGTGCCATGTCCTTTTAAGAACATAGACAATCATGGCTCTCCACCTCCCTCTATTCCCTGCAGCTCTTAACAAGTTCCTTCCCTCTGCCATCTCCCCCAGACCACATTCTGTCATCCACTTGCTCAAGCCCACTCGGTATGTCATGTGTTGGGTGCAAGGAGTTACTGAGTGTGAAAGAATATGAGAAAAAAACAAACATTATTAAGAAGAGAGAACAATAAAAGAACACAAATTAAGAAGACAGAAGATAACAATTGACACTGCATTTAAATTTTTGAAGATCAAAGTTGATGGGAAAGCAAAAAGCCAAAAAGAGTTCTGAGTAGTTGATCATTATTACAAATATTATTACTGTTACTGTAAAAGGATTTACTGTAACAAAGTACTGGTGATATTCATCAGTACCATCCGTTTCATCATATCTAAATATGCCACAGCAAATGCTTATCATTAACCAACTGGAAACTACATAAGAAAGGGATGTGAATGACATTAGTAACAGTAAAATACTAACCTAGGAAACATATATCAGAAGGTTGGTGTTGCTGGTTAATGAAACAGCTGAGCTTATCAGTGCATTCCAAATCATACATGGCACAGAAAATACCAGCTGTATTTATCAGAAGCACTGAGATCTACTTGTATAAGATCAAAGCATTGATTGTTATTATTATTATTATTCCCTTTGATTTCTGTTGTATACACATGATCATTTTTATAATGACCACCACCAACAAAAACCCTAAGATCACACACATTTTACATAGATAAAGCTTGTCATAATGTGTGAGCTGTACTTGCAAGTACAATTTTTCTCTATTGAAACCTTTTCCAATCAAACTGAGGACCCTAACTGCAACTGATGTCCTCAAGTACCACATTTTTGAGATTTCCACTTCAAGATCCTTGTATTTCGATAGCTTTTTGAAGATCTTCAAAGATAACAAATACATTGAGTCAATTGCTTCCTCCACTGCAAGGAAAGTTGGCTCCCTGTGCTGCACCAGGAAATTTTTCTCCCCGAAATTGATCCTCCAGATCTACAAATCAACAATTTGCCCTTGCATGGAGTATTGCTACCATATATGGTCTGGAGCCCCTTCTGTTTTCCTATAGGTGGATATGTAATATAATTGGGCCTGTTCTGGCATCTTGTCTACAGTCACTCTCTCACAGACACACCGTTGCCTCTCTCTGTCTTTTTTACAAATAATCATGGCAATTGCTCTGAGGAGCTGCATTTGCTGGTTCCCAGACTTCATGAGTTCAAGTGCCCTATGAGGCTGGCATCCCACTCTCACCCCTTCACTGTCAAAACTCCTAAATGTAGCCATCTCTTCTACTCCAGTAGCTTCATGTCTCGCACTCCTCGCCTGTGAAACTCCCTTCCCTATTCCTGTTTCCCTGAGAGCTATAATCTCCAACTATTCAAAAGTAATGTCAATTGACATCTCCAGTTGCCTTGATCTATCCACTATCCTTCTCCTCCTCTATCACTCCTATCTGATCTTGCTCCAAATCTTCTGTAACCCCTTGCGTCCTAGTGGCTTCCCACCTTGCTTGGGGTGAAACGCTTGAAAAAAAAAAAAAAGAAAAAGGTATATTACAATCTGCAGGAACTGCCATGTCAATAAGAAAACACATTTTGTTTTTGTCGTCTCTGATCACGATGTCTGGGTGATTAGTTTTGATTGTTCTGTCTGTGCGTATTGTGTAGCCCCATAAAATTGTTGCAGGTCCTATGTCTATAATCATGTCTGGGTGCTGTTCATATCAATTCCTGGCAGTTTTCTTTCTGTAAAAGTTGCAGATTTTGGTTCACTCTGTCATAACAAGTTTAATATTCAGTGTGTACCAATACTGAACAACCTGATGGTCAATTGTTTCTGGATATCTATCACAAAATCTGCATTTTAGGCTAGCAGTCTTTGTGCTTGATAATTATTATTATTACTATTATTATTATTATTATTACTGAACTTCAATGTCATAAACTGACATTAATATTTAAATAATTTCGCAATTACATTCATTATATTTTCTGCATGAGTAATCTTTAATTTTTATCCATACAGTTGTGTCTGTTGCTGCATGCAAGAAATATTTTTTAATTCATTAAAATAAAAATATGCAAAGAAAGCTAGCACATAACAAAGCATTAACAAAAGAAATGGAAAGTAATGTATCAGCAACCTGATCTCTCCTACTTACTAATGCAGTATTATGTTGTTATGTTGCTAACATGAGGTATGTTTGCTTATTAGCCTGGCCTCTTGTTCACATAACCAGAGAATATCTCAAATAGGTAAGATAAGTATGCATGACTGATAGATATATAGTTATATTGTTTTACATTATAGAATAGATTATTATAATTATCACTATTCATATTATTATTTGGGATATTTTCACCTTTACTAATGTAATAATTACAAATAATGTTTAGCTTAAGGCCCTCATCATCTGCACTCTTATCTCATGAAATAGTTGAAAACAACCCACAAGGAAATCTGTACACATCATAAGGGCTCCACACCACTTCAGAAACGACTCAACCATCCCATCTCCCTGAATTCCTGGACCACTGAGCATAAATCGCAGGTAGAAGCCAACTAGAAATCATATCCCTACCCTCAGTGCATTATCTCTGCATCGATCCACCCACCAATGCATAGAGAAGCAGTCTAACCGGAGATGGGAAAGTTTTCGTCTGTGACTTGCCACAAGGCACTGACTATGCATTCTTGAGATGAAATAATTAGATTGGTGTCGTAGCCCATTCCTGATCATTCACCTTTAAACTGTGAGCCAGTGTTTGGAAAGATTTGAAAGTCTTACCCTCAGAATGTACTTTACAGCCGTTAATTCATATGATTCATTCTTAAGTCGAAAAAGAAAAAAAATAAAAACAATGGAGACATTCGTTTTATTGTTTTCAGTTAGACATTGCTGCGTTTGTTTGAGAGAATTCAAATCCACAGGAAACTTGAAACTGATTATTTTTCTAAATTAGAATGCAGACACTTGATAATCTCAAGATGAGTTATTGTCTATGAAAGAAATTTTTTGACAAATGAATTCATTTTGGTGGAGTTTTACAATAGCCACTCCAATCACAGCATCAGGATAAGCATGAGTTGTAAGGCCATTATTTCTATTTTCATCACCCCAACATACTGAAGAGATTTATTTTACTTATTAAACATTTAAAAATTAAAAAAAATAACAATTTGTACACTAAACACTGTGACCCAAAATAATAATTTTCTTCAAATTTTTTGTTTTGAAGAAAAACTTATCCCTTCATATCATAAGTATATAAAAAAAATGTCTGTCTATATTTCTGAGATGAGGTATTATGTACATTATTTACATTATTCTGACTATTGTCCTCATCTTTGTCACCATATTTATTACAACGTTTTGGCTGTTGTATGCTCCAGCCTTCTTCAGGTGGTTGGAATGTCGAACTGAACCCTTTATTTCGCTCACTGGGGTAGACTGTTCTAGTTCCATGTGCCATTTTTAATGGATGTCAGTTATCAGTTATCTCCTGTTAATTTTCCCTCTGAAAGTTCTCCACTGCCTTAACCAGGTATTGAACTCACACTCTTTGGGTCCTGTTACTGGATCTAACCAATGCCTTTATCTACTGTGCTATGTGTCCTTAACAGTTCAACATTCCAACCACCTGAAGAAGGCCGAAGTATACAACGGCCAAAACGTTGTAATAAATATGGCGACAAGATGATAGTCGGAATAATATAAATAATGTATAAAAAAAATGGTTTTTAATTAAATTCTATAAAAGTTAATACAAGATGTCCAGTTTGCTATATGGCATTGATCTCCCTACAGAAGCTAAGACAAATATGCTCATTCAACTTCTTAAAATGTAAAAAAATTTTTTAAGATTCCTTTTCTGAAGAACTTAATCAGTTGTAATTTATTAAAAAAAGTAATTCCAGATTGTGAATTTCAAAATTGTTTTTTTAATATTTTTACTTTTTTAAAAAAGTTTTTTAATCAATTTCATCTCACGCAAGGTAGTAAAGCCACTAAGACACAAGGGATCATGGAGTGTGAAAGAATAAGGAAAAAAGAGAAACCTTATTAAGGAGCAAGAACAACAGAAGAGTAATCAGGAAGACAGTAGATAACAATTGACATTGCATTTAAATTTTTGAAGATCAAAGTTGGCTGGAACGCATGGAGCCAGAGGAGAGTTCCATGGGGAAAAGTGCAAGAAAAGAAATTGTTAGCCCTGTTGCTAATCTAGTACTCCACTTAAATTGATGAAATCTAGGTACCATAGTGAAGAGCTCATCTGGGTAGATTGTCCTCAAGGACACATGGTCCACTGGATAAAGGTTTTGGTTAGATTCAGTGACTAGACCCAAAGAGTTATGAATTCACTCCCAGGTTACAGCAGTGGTGAACCAAAACTTGGAGAGTTGATTTAAAGGGAAATAAGTGAGACATTCAGAAGAAGCATGGCACGTGGAACTAGAATAATCTACTCCAATGGATGAAATAAAGAGTTCAGTTTGAAATTCCACTCACCTGAAGAAGGCTGGAGCATACAACGGCCGAAATGTTGTGAATGTGGCAATGAAGATGGGGGTAGCAGTCTGAATAATGTAAACAAATGTAAGTAATCATAATACCTTATCTCAGAGCTATAGACAGATAATATTTTATGAGTATCAAGGGTCCCTATGTATATGAAGAAAATTTTCCCCATATCATTACACCATAACCATCAGCGTATACTTTTGGTACAATGGAGGATGGATTCATACTTTCATGATATTTATGATAAATTCTGGCCTTACCATCCTGATGTAGCAGCAGAGAACGACTCTCATCAAACCAGACAATGTTTTTCTAATCTTCTTTTGTTCAATTTTTTAATCTTTATCAAACTGTAGCCTCAGTTTCTTTTGCTATCTCTCGATAGCATGGTCTTCTGCTGCTGTAGCCCATCTGCTTCAAGGTTTGATTATATATTACATATTCAGAGCTGCTCTTCTGCACACCTCAATTGTAAAGAGTCTTCATTTGAGCTACTGTTACCTTTCCATGAGCTTGAACCAATCTGGCCATTCTCCTCTGATACTTTTATTTACAAGGGATTTCTATCCACAGAATTACTTCCCATTGGAATTTCTTTCTGACCTTTCTTTGTAAACCCTCAAAATGGTTGTGCATAAAATTCTTAGTAGATCAGCAATTTTTTGAAATACCCAAATGTGGCTGTCTGGTCCATGACCATGACACATTAAAAGTTATATCCCTTTGCTTTTAAAAGGATGAAAGTTTTGGCTCATGAATTTGATGACAGAGTAATTGTGAGTTCAATCCCTGTACCAATTAGTACAGAATAATATCCACTCAAAAGGAGACTAGCTGTAATTTTACTAGACTAAAACAAAGAACAAGACAAGACATCCCTAGACATCCTAACAGAACAAGAACAATCTACCTCTGTAGATTAAAGATTCTATTAAAAATTTCCTGAAATTTACAAAGACTGACGGACACCTGAAGATGGCTGGTAATGTTGTAAGAATACCAACAAAGATGAGGATATTAGTTCAAATATAAATAATGTAAATAGTGATAAGTCCTCATCCCAGAAATTCAGACACTAATTAGAAAAAAAAGATTTTCACCTCAGAAAAATGTTGTGTGCATAGTCTTTCTACCCAAGAACTGTTACTCTGTGGAACAAACTTTTGGTAGGATGTTTTCCCAACCACTACAATCTTAGCTTCTTCAAGCCTAGGGATAACCATTATCTTTCCTACATAGCACCATGAACTTCACTTCTTACCCTTTCTTACATGCAACACCAAACTGTAACACTCTACCTTGAGTGGCTCTTAAGCCTTGCATTGGGTGAACATTAGTCTAAAAAATGTCCATCATACATTATAAACAGATAATGATTTTGATTTTAAATTATTTATGATGTATTCTACATATATATCCAGATAAGGAAATTGATTTATAATATTTTCTACATCTATAATAAAATAAGGAATTTCGTTACATATCCTCCATATATAATTAAATAATAAATATAGTTTACATAAAAATACTGTAATTGATAGCTTATAAAACTACCTGGGATATGAAACAATTTGTGTCAATTTCACAAAGGAAAGATAAAAAAAAATGTTTCTGATTTGGCATAATTCAAAACAACTTTGATAATTTTTTTCTGAAAAGTTTTACTCAACTGATTTTCCAAATTATAGGGGAACTTACATGTGTCTTTG
Organism: Acanthosepion pharaonis; assembly: GCA_903632075.3. Lineage (NCBI taxonomy): Eukaryota > Metazoa > Mollusca > Cephalopoda > Sepiida > Sepiidae > Acanthosepion > Acanthosepion pharaonis. Next base: position 112,612 of record CAHIKZ030000675.1, on the reverse strand, counting down.
CACCGATTTATTCACCCTCTACAGCGTGGCTATCCTAAGGGAGCTGGAGGCCCTATCATAATTTATTATCATTGGTGATAGTCTTAACAATATGACACAGATTACACTGTATTAGTGGCACATACTAAAAGAAAACTACAGGATCTCCTAGATAGAGTAATAATGGAAAGCAAAAAGAATGGACTATCAATTGTAAAAAGAAAAACAGTATGGTTATCAGCAAGAGAAAAAAAGCCCAAGACATGAACTACAAATTTAGAGGTATCAACATCAATAAGTACTGAAGTTTAAATACCTGGGAAGTGTTTTTAACAAATTATGGAAAATGTGACACCAAAATCTGAAGGTGTATTGTAATAGCCAAAGAAGCCTTCCAAAAACTAAGCAAAGAAACAGGAAAATTTTGTTAGAAAAAAAAAAAAGTGTGCTGAACTGCTATGGGAGATCATTCCTCCTATATGCCAGTGAATGCTGAAGAATTTCTTCACAGATAAGTAGAAAACTGTAGGCAAGAGATGTGGTCTTACCAAAGGAAAAAAAAACAAGTCATATTTGTCATCAGATAGTGTACAAAAATCCCCAGGTTGCAACAATCCCAACCTGCAATGATTCATGTTTATGATTCAGTTTCCATTAATCTTGTTTTGACTTATGCTGTTTGCCTTATACATATGACGCAGTATGGCAGAAGAATAGGCAGTGGAAGAATATGTAGCACAGTGGAATAATACATTGTCATATAGTGCTAGAGTGAGAAAGACATCACTACAAATAAATATACAAGCAGCTTAAAACAATTTCATTATATATATCATTTTCATTCCATCATATGTATTATATTTATTTCTTCCATGTGTTTTTTCAGTCTTAATTATGTTAACATAGTCATAGAAATGTGTTGTTAAATCCTAGATTATTTCTTTAATATTGTATTAGCATAGGTGAGTGGCATGAGTGCTTATTCACAATCATGGTTATGTTCCAACTTACATGGAAAATCATGTTACAATGCATTGTATGAATGCAACTCTGTCATAAGTTGAGGACCCACTAAAAATAAATGAATAATTACCAAATAAAATTCAGAGTTCAGACAGAGACATTAGAATTATAGAATTCATGTAGACCTGTAAAGGAATCAAAAATCCAATCCTAAACAGGAAACAGGATAAAATTCTACTTCTGTTCAAAAGGCCAAGTTTTATACTTCAACTATGCTGAGAGCCTATAATCTAGTGTGATCAATTTTTTGAACAAGACCAGCATGCTCAAACCTCTGTTACAGATTTGGGACGGCACAACCATCAATGGCTTCCGAACGGTTCTGTCTACCCAAATCACTCACAAGGCTCAAATATATATATATATATATATATATATATATATAAATGTTATTTGTATGTGTGTATGTATATATATATATATATATATATATATATATATATATAATGATGGATTGTCCGTTGGTTTTAACATATGAGGATCTGACAGCTTAGTTGATTCAGTTATGAAATTTTGTGCGATAATCTTAAGTGGCATTTAAGACCCACTAGTGATTTACAAAGGAGGCCACATATGGAGCAAGTGTGAGGATTGTGGGATGAGATCACTGTTAAATTGGCTGACCTTTTAGATCTTGCTCTCACTTCTTGAAGATGATTTAGACAAGCTGATTGAAAACTGCTGAGTCCACTAAAACACATTGATCTCCATTCTACCTGCTCCAAGGCTAAATGCTTGAGGGTGTTATGAGGTATATTGACAGCTGACAAGTTGCTCTTCAGCTTGTCTTTGTATCTTAGCCATGGGCATCCTACATTCCTGTAGCTCTGAATTAACTGGCTGTACATTAGGATCTTGGGTATCCTGTCATCAGACATTCTCAAGACATGACCAGCCACCGTAACTGAGACTGTATGATAAATGTTGTGTATGATACACCTAATTTACATAAGCGGACTACCGACCATATAAATATGGGTTGGTACCGGAAGACGGGGAAGATAGTAGAGATTAAGAAATTGAATCCAGAGACTCTGCCCGACTGCGATTTAGTCAACCCATTATGCAGGAACAGTCTTCCCAAGAATATACCAAACTAACTGTAAATATTGTGTACCTATTCTTTGTTTCAATACATTTTTGTTAACGTACATTTTGTGTTGTATTATTCCATGCTTATTTAAGCTTCAACAATAAATGTCTCGATTCCTCTAATATTATATATATATATATATATATATATATATATATATATATATATATATATAGAGAGAGAGAGAGAGAGAGAGAGAAAATAGTAAAGATAGAGATATAAGGTATATTCAAACAGGAAGAATTCATCTAAACAAGTTTTGTTTAATTTTTTATTGTAGTTTCCAAGTTTTCAAAAAGTTGTGTATAAATTGTATGGATTTCATGTTTTATTCTGTTTATTTAAGTACTTTCATCCATCTCAGTCATAATCAAGAATTGGATGTGGTCAGTGTAAAAGACAAGATTTTCTTGGTTACATATCTGGAATTTGAATCCAAAATGATGTCAATTAAGTGTTCACTGATCTTGCTACTGTACATAAATTTACCTCAGACTGTGATATTTTTAAGGAACAAATTCAAATAAGTTTACATCATAAATTGGCAACTTTTTAAGGGAAAATATGTAACATCTTTCAAGAAAAATATGATTTCTGAAAATAAATTCAATTTTACAAACATGTTATGGAGATTACATTATTCAATTGAAACTTAGAGTAAGGACAAGATAAGGGAATATTTAATCTTACTTCTTACTATTAATGTTCTGTTTTATACACACACTATAATTACAAAGAGTGTTTACTTTAAAAAATTGTTATCTTCCAAAAATACATTGGTCAGACCTTTTTTGGGGGGGCAACACACAATCTTGGTTATTGGTGTATATATATATATATATATATATATATATATATATATATATATATTTTAAAATATGATTCCTTCGCTACATAAGAGTTCTCATGTTTCAAAAACGAGAGTTGAAGACCTCAATATAATTATTAAAATTAAATTGAGTTAAAGTATCAAGCCCTGTTTCATCCTCAAGCGAAAATTTAGGAATGACCAATCTTGAAATTTACACATCTTTATAAGCATGTTCATTCGTAAAATTAATTAATATGGAAACAACTGGAGCAACCATTTTGCTAAGGGGCCTAGGAGATAATATTTATCTACATATCATATATTTAAGCTCTACTTCTATATGGAGCACTGTTTTTTAAAAATAAAAACAAAAATACTAAAGAACTCCGTATTATTTACCTAACATGTTCTTTCCTATTTTTCTACATATCTGCACACATATATATATATATATATATATATATATACACACACCAACTACCCATTTGATTGTTGTGAGGATAACCATTCCTGCACAATAATTATACATCTGCTGGAAGATATAGGTCTGGTTTATTCTTGAGCCCAAAGACATATGTTCAGTTTACTCTTGAGTCCAAAGAGACAGATGAATGGATTCTAACATGACAAAGAGAGGTTTAGTTTACACATAGTTCCTCTTTATACAAGTCAAAATGGCCGATATTGGTCAGGTTTATACCTCTGTCTCCAAGTATCTACCTTTTGCAAGGGATGTCATCAGCATAACTTCAACCATGCCAGCGAGTCAATATAATGATTTTGGTACTCACACTTGAGTTTTAATATGCTAAACTTAATGAATATTAATAATAAATATTGATGAATTATTTCAATGGATATCTCTTGCAGTGTTTGAGATTGTGGAGGTTAGAGCTGAGTGGTAGTTTTTTTTACATTCAAAATGAATGAACATTTGGCAAATGTTGTTTAGAAAGGTTTATTTTTTATTGATACAAATACAAACTAGTATCCTTCTTGTTGATGAGAAAGAGTTCATAGCTTGCAATATGTTGGACTAGAGAGAGAGAGAAACTCATTCTTTGTAACAAGCTGAGAAAGAGAAAGAAACCTCCTCCTTCTTTATAGCAGGCAACCATTCTGATCACTGGTGGATCAATTATGAAACTAATAAGGCTTAAGCTTCAGGGCCACTAATCCCAGAGAGGCCCTTGAATCAGCTTTTTTTAATGAGTGAATTTTTCAACAAAATCAGTGTTTTTTTTAAACTCCTTGTTATTAAAATAAGGACATTTTAGTGATAGAATCATAAGCCAATGAGTTGAAGTAGCTCATGTTGGTCTTAGAATATTCTCTAATACCCATTTCATATAGCCTCAAAATTACTCTGTAATTGGTCAAATTTCAAAATGTTTTTGTGGACTTATAGTGCCTGAACCCCCAGCTATTTAGCATTGTAATTTGGCTAGCTAGCCATTTTCAGATGTCTAAAAAGCTAGTATTGCAAGGAGTGATAGATCTACTATGAAACTTCTTTCTTTTCTTTCTTTTTATATGTCATATCCTTTCAGGACGTAGGCGATCATGGCTCTCCACCTCCCTCTATTCCTTGCAGCTCTCAACAAGTTCCTTCCCTCTGCTTCCTCCCCCAGATCACATTCTGTCATCCACTTGCCAGGTATGTCACGCGTTATTGTCCCTTGTTTCTCTTTCCCTCTATTCGGTCCCTGAGTATCAGATTCTCCAGGCCCTCATTATGTGTTCCAGAAACTTCAGCTGCCTCTTCCTGATATTAAGTATAAGCCGCCTCTTTGTTTGCAACCTCTTTAAGATCTTATCGTTGTTCATACACTCAGTCCATGAAACTAATGAAGCTTAAGCTTAGGACCGCTAATCACAGATAAGTCCCGGAAGCAATTTTTTTTATCAGTTAATTTTTCAACAAATTCAATGTTTTTTTTTTTTTAATGTGTTTGTTATTAAAATAAGATCATTTTAGTGACAGAATCATAAGCCAATGAGTTGAAGTACCTCATGTTGGTCTTGGAATATGCTCTAATACACGTTTCATATGGCCTCAAAATTCCCCTGTCATTCGTCAAATTTCAAAATTTTCTATATGGGCTTATTGAGCTTGCCAGAATCTTTACATAACCTACATTTTGGAAGTTGGATCCTTGAATCTATTGTTGCTGGTTGCCCCTATATCTGTTCAACCTTCTTTGGGGACACATGGCCCAATGGATAAAAGTGTTGGTTGATGTAATCCAGTGACTTGACCCAAAGAGTTGTGAGTTCAATACCTGGACACAGCAGTGGTGAACAAAAACTTGGAGAGTTGAGTTACTAAAAGGAAATAAATGAAACAGATATCCAGAAAAGGCATGGCATGTGGAACTAGGACACTCTACCCTGGTGGACAAAATAAAGGGTTCAGTTTGAAATTCCAATGTATATCACCTGAAGATGGCTGGAGCATACAATGGCCGAAACATTGTGAATATGACAATAAAGATGAGGACAACAGTTCAAACAATCTTAATAGTGTAAATACAGATATATCTTTTTAAGTCTGTTTGACAAGATACCCTAGGTAAAGAAAAAGTATAAGCCAAAAAATGCATCTCTTTGAACTGCTCATCTATTTGAACTGAATATATTTTATAATAAATGTCATATTTTAAATGGTTAAGCAATTTATATTTGAAACTTTATCATTGTGCCATCAGCAACATGACTGGAACTGAGGTACTTACTTTAAATATATACTGCCACCTGAAACACATGCATGTCTCTGATGACATGCATGTCCATATCATGGTTTTGCTTGAGGCAGTAGAAATACCTACAGCAGTATAGCTATTATAAGTTTTATTATGGTTATTTTTATCTTATTTGTCAAGTTATTTCTTGCTAAAAAAAGCAACCATGATACTTGAATGCATCACATAGCACTATGAAAAAACAATATCATTGCCCAAGACATGTTTTAGCATAATTATTTAGAGTTTAATAAGTTCTTTATTTCAACAATTAACGCATATGGAGTCTTATATAATAATTTCCAATGGTAACCCATACCATAAACTTGATGTGCAGTTCATAAAACTCTTATTGATGCAGAAAGTGGAAACAGTAAACCATGTTCAAATTCCTGCCGAGCATGTTTCATTCACTTTTACACTAATGTCCTTAGCAAATGTTTAAATTCATCTCTTCTTCCTGAAACTCAGCAATAGGTTAAATTGCAAGGTAGACTGGGCTCACTAGCCTTAACTGGCAGCCAGTTTAAGAAAAGGAACACTTTAATTCAAAACAGAGCAGGATTAAATAAGAAACTACTTATCTTTTCCAGGAATTTATGACAATTCACAAATAATAAAGTAAACAGCACCCATGGAGAGTCATGATCATCTACATCATAAAGGACTGTTGTAGTGTAGGATGCAGAATACTTGCTGCTCTTTCCTATTCCTGTGAAAATAAACTACTCCTACTTATAAATATAGCAAGTAGCCACATTAGAGGAGGATTTGATTTACTCAAGTTTTTCTATTCTATGAATGTATATTTAATAAAGCTCCTCTTCTCTGTTTTCCCTACCTTATCTTCTGTTCCTTCGATACTCTCTCTAACTATGGCCTTCCTAATTCTGGGCTATTTTGAATGAAGACAACAGTTCATCCAGGATATGGCATTAAAATATCTAAGGTGGCTGTAAATACAGTTTTAAGAAATCCTTTTTGCTAGTAACCTTTTTATTGTTTTTGTTGTTTATTTATTTGTTAATTTTTTTTGCTGCTCCATTTTAACCTGTCCTTCTTCAAGGGAGACAAACTGGGTAGAAAGAACTTGTTCCGAAAAGAAAAAAAAAAATAAGCATCATCCACACTGGAACAAGTTTATAGTGATTTAACAGGAAAGTGAAAAAAAAAGGAAAGAAATAGGCAAAAATAAAAAAGGTAAAACAACATTAACTGAAATGAAGCTTAATTAGTTTACAAAAAAAAATGAATTGCAATATCACAACAACACTATAAACTTAAACCGGCAATGAATGTTAGCACACATCTAAATTTACCTGAAATTATCCAGAGAATGATCTACAAAAATAGGTTGAAAAAAAAAGAAGCAAAAATTTTGAGGATAACGTAAAGGAAAAACTGTCTATGAAGACAATTATCTTTTACAACTGTCATTAGAAAGGTTGTCTCCCTTTAGCATATGACCTTTTAATTTTTTGTTATTTTCCCCTGTGACTTCCAAAGTAATTATTGGGCTTCATTATTTCCTAACTTAGAAACAACTTCATTGTTTCTCTCAGACCAAGTCAAATCCCTTGTTCTTTGTCCACTTTCAAAGGCAAGTGAAGTATTTTGATTCTCCAATAATTACTTGCCTAAAAGGCCACAGATCATTTTAATGTTCATTTGTTTGGAAAGAATTTGGTTTCACTGACAGACAAAAACGTATTTTGAGGTCAAAATTGAAATCTTTTTCAATGACCATTCTTTGACAAAGATATTTGGAATTCCTGTTGTTGCACAAAAAAAAGTAAAACTATTTATTTATTTTGATTTTCCAAAGTGCATGAAAAATATTTTTCTAATGAATTTATTGGCAAATTATTTACAAAATATAGATTTTAAAGTAAAAATTTATTCTTATTAATGGATTGCAAATTTTTCTTTTATTGTGACCCTTAGCATAAAGAACTTCCATTGATTTTAACTAATTATGTATAAACAAAAAGTTGCTACCCAAGTACATCCAGTATATATATATATATATATATATATATATATATATATATATGAATGAGCATGTGGCTGAGTGATTAGAACATTCACATTCTGACAATGAGACCTGGGTTCAAATCTCACCATGGTTGATTTATCAGGAAGGAGACTTCCTGACGTCATTGGACTGGTGGGGTCAATGCCAGCATGTGGCACACTTGGAAAGTCCCTGAAAACCATACCACAGGTTAACTCAAGCCTTGTGAGTGAAATTGGATAGACAGAACCCTTGGGTGCCATCGATAGCTATGCTATCACAACTCATCTTGGCCGAGGGCTTTAGTGTGCTATCCTTGTTTAAATTGTTGATCACACTAGATAACACGTTCTTTCCCAGAAACTGTAAATAAGGTTTGCTTAGTATAGTTGCAGTATAACCCACAGGTGGGCTCGGCTCTGTGGGTGTTGAATAAACACAAATGTGTCAGCATTTGCAATAGAGATTGGCTAGCCACCATAATAGACAGGTATCAATGAATACAAGTGGCCAGCTATATATATATATATATATATATATATATATATATATATATATCTTTTTGATTACTTCAAACGTTGTCTTTAGTGAATACCTGTATTTATGTAGATGTTCCATTTTTTAGACAGTGTTTAGTTTGTCTGCCAGTCTGCATAATTGAGAAAACTTAACAAAGATAATGTACTTTCCAGTAGGATTTGAACTCACATTAATTTTATTTTTTTATTTGACATATTTTTATTACTTTAAATGTTATTTTTCATGGATACCATACCCATATTTAAGTATATGCTTCATTATAAACAATCTTTATTTTATCTACCGGCCTGCTCACTCAAGAAAATTATATGTAGAGAAAAAAAGATATATATATATATATATATAGTTTTAAGGTGTGCTTTATTTAAGGGATAAAGTGCTCAATATCAGAGATAGAGTATATGTAAATATAAAAGTGAACATTGAAGTCAACATTCAGAGGTGACAGACACTGAGTGTTGACTTCAATGTTCACTTATATATATATGTGTATGTATGTATGTATGTACCACATGAGGAAGAAAGTACTTATTGCTTACCTTATAACATTTAGTTCATACAAAATTAAAAATTTCTGTTTTTTAATTTTAACAAATTATTTGTTTCAGTTGTATCATTCAGCACTTTAGTGAAACCAAATTTACACATCTTGCAATAAACTCCTTAAACTTATTTGCCTTTTGAAATCTATATCTCTGATATACAAAATTCTGTTCACAGTAATCTCATGCAATGATAAAATGATATGACACTTACTGATGAAATATAGAGTAAATTTGGGGAAAGATTAAATTCAGTCAGTACGCATAGTGTCAAATAGTCAGTATCTGCTGCAGCTATACCAATGAAAAGTAGTTTTTTACAGTAAACTTTCTCATTGTTTTGTAAGCCAAGAATTTAATTGAACTATACTTAAAATGTTAAGTTCAAATAGTATTTTATTATTATTACTATTGTTATTATTAAATGACATGTCCATTTAAGATATTGACAATCATGGCTCTCCACAGACTCCTTTACTTTAATATCTGTGGATTACTGTGACTTGCTTGATAAAATAATAGAGGAGTTTCCAGCTGACTTCAGAGAAGTCTTTCCTCTAGACTAGAAATTCTCAACCACAGTTCATGTAACATTACTGGGATCCACAGAAAAAAAAGCAAATTGGAGGTTAATAACATATTTTAAAATGGGTTATTATGAGTTATCTTACTTGTGTACATAAAAGTTCCATAGAATTTAGTTGTTAAATTCAAGTTTATTTTCATTAAATTAGTTTTACTTCAAAATAAGGTATATACATTTACTATTTCTATAATACAATTCCTCAACTTATCTGTTAGTAGAAAAGAAAATAAGCTTTTTATTTTTCATTGAATGCTTATGGAGGTTCACAAAAAAATTCAGAATAAAAGTGGTCCACAGGGAAAAAAGGTTGAGAACCACTACTCTGGACTAACTGCCACCCAAGTCTGGAGAGCTTAGTCTACTCTGGTACATAACCCATAGATGTTGGTGAAAAAGGATGGATATGTGCCTTTTTAAAAGACATGAGGACTGAATTGAACACAACAGACTAAGTTGGAATTCGAGTTAAGTTACACTTTATTTATATGTTAAATTAATAAAAATTATTCATTTTCCTCAAAGATCATTACAGTGTTATTTGCTTAACACACCATATTTTTCAGGGTAAGCCATTAATTGACACACACACATACATATATATATATATATATATATATATATATATATAGGCATAGTGGAGTAGTGGATAGCGGCTCAGATTGAGTTCAAAATGCAATCAAGATCATTACTTACATTCTAATATCTTTTGCAAAGGTATAAATCCATCTCTTCTCTCCCGACCCCATCTATGGCTAAATACCAGAAAAGACTGGGTCCTATAGCCTTGGGTGGCAACCAGTGCTAGAATTACCATTGTGCATAGGTGTGCTTAAGCACAGGGCCCAGCTGGCCAGTGGGACCTCATCTTCCTTCCATGCCTGTGTGGGTATGCCAGACTTCAGAGCCCAAATAATAAGGCCTCATAACTAGCACAGAGCATCATTTGCCCTAAATCTGGCATTGGTGGCAACCAGTCTAGAAGAACAAATAGGTTCAAAACCTGAGGAGGGTCATTTGAGGACCTTGTGGCATGCTGTGAACAAATTCTCTGTATACTGCTCTGCCATAAAATGTGGTCAGTTCTGTAAAAGCCTTCAGCACTATAATCAGTTCATATGTGTGGGTAGTCTACTAGTCCACTTCTAAGAACTGAGCAGCTGAACCCTCATGCATTGAAGAATGATGGGAGAGACCCCCATATATATTTATTGATGAAAACAAAGCATGATGCTTTTGCATGATAAATTTTTTATAGTTAAGTGCTTAGATCTTTGTGAAAATAAAAGCAAATCCACTGTAGATACTGAAGTTTTATCTTTTACTTAAAAAAAAATACAAAAATATCTCATTTTAACGTTGTTTTTAAAGAAATGCAGGGTGTTTTCCAATTTTTTTCCTGTAGTGTGTATACATATATATAAATTAGACAACTACAATTCTGGCAATATAATTTAGAATTGAATGTTAATCACAAAAGGTATATAGATTGAATCAAAGTTAACTGGTATTTTTAGATTTTCATCTCTCCACTTTCTACATCTCGCTGTCTTTCAATCTGTCTATCTGTTTACATACATATATATATATATATATATATATATATATATATATATATATATAAAAAATAGGAAAGAAACACGTTAGGTAAATAATCCAGAGTTCTTTCATATTTTTGTTTTTATTTTTAAAAAACAGTGCTCCATACAGTAGAGCTTAAATTATAATTATTTTTTATATATAAACTTTCTCACTGTCAGTTCAAGTAAGACATTTGCATCACTACCACACAAAAAAGAGGATGTTTAACATCGAGAATGTTAAAATCGAAAAAAACATAAGCATGTGTTGTAAAATTATGGAGAATAAAGCATAATATATATATATATATTTTAAATCCACATTACAACCAAAAACATTTGTGGTTTCTCTCTTCTTTTTAATATATATATATATATATATATATATATATATATATAGTTTCTCTTAATTTCCTCTAGACATTTACTCAGCTGAAACTAATATGACACAAACCCATTATTATCATGCACCAAGTAAGGATTGTACAGCAGTATTAACTCTCCATTAGTACCATAGGGTATTTGAATACACCTAAAAAATATACTTCAGTATTTAGCAAGATTTCATCATTAGTCAGCTACTATTCTGATTAGCTCTGTCAAGTAACTACAAATAGTTTTTGGTTTTAGTCATAGTATTTCCATGAATTAAAAGCATTTTGATTTAGTAAAGTAAAAATGTGTTTTGCATATTTGAATTTTCAAAATTTACAAATTCTTTTTTCTAATATTGGTCTTTTAATTCATTTCTTTTTTCAAAATAATACTGTTTGTTATTTTTTTTCATTTTTATTATCCTATAAAAGAACACTGAAGACAATATATAACAAGAAAATTAAGAGTGTTTTAAAAGCCATTTTACTAATACAGTGCCTTACAGTGCTAATGGAAGGTTAATGGTCTCTGACACTAATTTGTGAGCAATTATTTTATGATGATATTTCCAGTATGCTTTCTCTGAAGAAAACAGCATATATAGACATGCAAACAACAAAAGCAAGATTACGTTTAATTTAAAGGTAAACTTTGTTATTTGACATTTTTCTTTGGTAACAATGAAGATAAACTTTTTGAATGGATATAGACAATTTGGCACTACTTGAGTAGACTTGTACACTCATAAAAAGATAGAGAAAATTTGGGGTGATAAATTTTTGCACTATTTACATAATTTGAACTATTGTCCTCATCTTTGTCGTTATATTTATTACAACATTTCAACTGTTGTATGCGCCGGCCTTCTTCAGGTGGTTGAAATGTCGAACTGAACCCTTTATTTCGCTCACTGGGGTAGACTGTTCTAGTTCCATGTACCATGTTTAATGGATGTGTCATCAGTTATCTCTTGTTAATTCCCCTCTCCAAGTTCTCCACTGCCTTAACCAGGTATAGAACTTACACTCTTTGGGTCCTGTCATTGGATCTAACCAATGCCTTTATCCACTGTGCCATCATGTCACCGGCTGAAACCTTGTAATAAATATGTCAACAAAGATGAAGAGAATAGTCCGAATAATGTAAATAGTGTACATAATACCTCATCTCAGAAATATAGACAGATAATTTTTTAGTATTCATTAGACCTTTTTCAAACCACATTTGCCAGAATAAAAAACATTGATTTGTTATTGATTTAGATGTTGGGTCCTATTTATAATAACTACAGTATAAAATCAAACCTGAGTTATTGGACTTAATTGTTATTTAGAAATGTCAAGTTTGAAACTGTTCTTACATCATTGCTTATCTGCAAATTTTTTTTTTAATTTTCTTTTTCAAACTTTATTTTTTTAACTTTTTTGAAAATCTGTTTTATGGGGGATGTTTTTTTTTTGTTTTTCATTAGCACATGTACAAATATTAGAGGGTAATAATTATTCATCTTAAATAAAAAAAATAAAAAGATATATACATTTGGTCTTTAATAAAATATGTATATATCTGTTTGTTCTTTATCTAGAAAATAAAAAAAAAATTGTGAAAGAAAATGCCTGTTTTTTACATACAGAACAGCTAAGTAAAAAGTCAGAGAATCGAACTTTACACTTTATCAGAATTATAAACCACACCCACCTTTCTATAGTAAAAAAAAAAAAAATCATTATTTTTTTTATTCTGACAAATGTTGTCTCATAAATACTAAACAAAAATTATTTCCCCAAAAATTTTCCCTATTTTCTACAAGTGAACTAGTCAACTAAACTAGTGACAACAATTTTATTTATTTATTGTTTGTTTCTATTTTCTATGACCTTTTCAGGTTATTACCAGAAAATATTTTTAGATTGTAATCATTTTTATTTTTTAAGATAATAATGGTTTAGTGATACAAGTTTTTCTAATTAACCCATAGCTGGAGGAAAAGAGATGGATTCATACCTTTCCCGAGGGTATTGGTGCATATGTAAATATAACAAACCCAACAGGAATTAGAACTTGGCTCATCGATTAACAATTCCAAGCCATTATCCAATACCCCAGCCGTACATCCAAGCTTACAGCACCAGTTATTCCCAAGTGGTCTTCCATCTAGCTACTGACCAGGCTCAATATTGCTTAACTTCAGTGATCCTACAGGAATTGGTGTTTCAATGTCATGTGGCCATAAGCCTAATTATTTATTGATACATTCTTAAAATTACAGTGAAAACACCTTCCAGCATCTAACTATATTTTTTCTTTCTTTAAATGCCATATCCCTTCATGATATAGGCAATCATGACTATTTACAGATTTATTTTATTCATTGTCTCTAAATTGTTATGTATTCTGGTGAAAGACAGGAGAGTAGTTTCCATTGCCCTCACCAAGTCTCTAAATTCAGAGTTGTACTTCGCCTAGTAAGGCCAGCTCAAGGTACTAGCAATTTGGGCAGTCACCCAGGGAACCATCAAGGCCAAGGGTGTCATCATGCCGCCATGTCATGCGTTTGGGATCTTCAAAATGTGATCTCTCTACTGAACAGGATATTACAAAAGAATTATTTCCTGAACATGTAAAGCTTCCAATAGAAGTCATTAGATTCATAAACACTAATTGCTAAGTTACAGGATTCCATGACAAATCTGTGAGTTTCATTGAGAATAATGCCTACTATACCCATTACTGTGGCCACTGGCGAGAGAAGCTTTAGTAAACTAAAGCTTATAAAAACATACTTGCAGTCATCCATAACTCAACACAAATTCTTTGGCCATTTTGTCAATAGAAAATAATCTTGTTAAGAAGATAGTTGTACAAAATGCCATGAAAAGATATGCAGATCTAAAGGCTAGAAAAATATTTTTGGTAGGACAATGAATGTTTTCTTTTAGTTTGTATTATGTTGTATATTGTATGACACACATTATTCTACATTTTCAGTTTTTTTGTGAAAACTTTCAAAAATTATATTGTAAGGATGCCAAAGTTCAGCTTTCCCAGGGTGCCAGAAAACGTTAGGCAGTCACTGTCTCTGAGAGAAGGCTAGAGAATGCAATCTACTCTGCTATTTAATTCATGTCTCGAAGAAGAGATCTTTTCATGCCTTTCCCAAGGACATTTGTAAGTGAATGCAACAGATAGGATGAGAATCTGAACTCAGCTTGCAGATTCTACGAGGTTACTTGCATATGTCTTTATTTATTATAATTAAAGCTAAGTAAAGTATCAAGAAACTGGAAAATTTTATTAAAACAAAGAAAAGAGTACTGAACTGTTATGTAATATCAGTCCTCTATGGTGGTGAATGTTGAACAGTTCCCTCAAAGATGAAGAAGAGACTTGAAGCAAAAGAAATTTGATTCTACAGAAGGATGCTGAAAATGACGTGGAATGAACATGTGAGCAACAAGAAAGTTTTAGAGAAAATGGAAACAAAAAGGACACTTGTACCATTTATAACATCAAGAAGAGTGAGTTGAATTTTCTGTGGCACATAATGAGGAAAGAGTGCTTGGGAAATTTGATACTCACAGGACAGATTGAAGGCAATAGGGACAGTGGAAAATAACACATAATCTTCCTAACAAATAAATGATTGGCAGAACAAGATTTAGGAGAGATAACAAAAAGACAAAATTTATTAAGAGCTACAAAGGACGGGAAATTGTGGAGAGCCATAATCACCAACATCCTGAAGGGTCATGGCAGATATAAGAAGAATATATATATTTCCTGTATAAAAAGGAATACTCCTTTTTCAAGCCAACATAAATGACCATAAAAAATTTTTAAAATTAAAAGAAAACAATTAAAATTCAGTGGACTGCAACAAACTTCTGGTCAATAGTGTATATTTATTCATCTTTATTTTGGTTCAAGGTCATAAATGAGGAGCACTCAGTAAAGAATAAATTCACCAAAGCAGTCTATGTTTGGTGCACTGCTGTGGACCAACGGATAAAATGCTAACCTCAGAACTGAAGAGATATTGATCCTTATGAGGTGTACACACACCCATCTATCATTATGCAATACAAAGCATGTTCACAATATATTTATGAAAATATACATATAAATATGTGCGCATACACACAAAGGATGCTGATACATTCTCAATCCAACCAATAAATGTTTCCTCAATAAGCCATATTTGCCAGCATCCTTAAGGGATATGACACAGAGAAGAAGAAGAAGAGAAAGAAATTGACACTTCTTTTGAAAAATAAAGACAAAGGCAGACAGTGAAAAGCTAGTTATTAAAATAATTTTACTATAGGTAACAAAAGAAAATGAAATTAAATTTTAAAATAATTATCCCTTTTGAATGATAGGGGGAAAAAAAAAAAAAAACAATGGTTTGGAGGAAACATTCCTGTCACAGAACATGGTCAGGTAATTGGTGAAAAGTTCAGTAGCGAACAGGGTAGATGTAAGTAATAGTGAGTGAGGCAGTGAGATTGGGATGATTGGAATCCTTTTTAACAAAAGCAGAAGAAATATATCTGTATATATATATATATATATATATATATATATGCTATAAGCTAAAATTATGTTAATTAACTTTGTTGTATATGTGAACACAAAATTTTTTTCCCTTGCAATTCTGGCTGATGGTGTTCTGATTGGATTATTGGAGATAAGGAGATTACTCACATCATTGTTGAACTTGAGGTTTCTCTAGCAGAGATGAACGTGGAGATTTTGTGAAGGAGAAAAAGGGTTTGGTGGAGGAATTACTGGCGGGGATTTTCAGAGTTTGAGATCTGAAGTTGAAGGTTTGTTCTTGTTATTTGTTTTACAGAGAAAGATATTAGTTTGGGGTGAGAGTGCTGGTGAGTTAGAATGGTGTTTATTCTTAAAACTGATAGGGCAGAAAGTAGAGAAACAAACTGATGAGAATATTGACAAACAGTTTTGCTTCTTCGTCTTCTGGATTGGAGATGTTGGGTTTGAGAAAATGGTAAGAGCGGAAGAGGTTAAATAAGATAGCATCTGATAAATTTATTTTTTTATTACATTTTAGGCAAGGCTTAGACCCAAGGTCAAATAACTTTATGCATTCTTGCTTTCTTTTCAAAAACACACATGCGCACACACACACACACACACAGATATATGTATATATTTCCAGTTTTCAAATAAAGTATTATGTATTATAATCAAAATTTAAACTGTTGAAAGTTGTTGTGTTGCTGTTTTGTTCAAGTAACATAAGTGGGAATTATCAGGTTTTATTAAAGTGCATCATAACTTTTTAGTTATAAAACGTCCAAAAGACATAGACCACATAATCATATATTTTGATTAACACAATATGCCATATACTTGAAAAAAATTATTATTTTATACATTTATGTTAATATGGGCTCCTTGACCCCCAAATCTTTTAAACCTTTTTGGGTATGGTAGGTAAAAGTCAGTTTTAGAGAAATTGAAAAAGTATTGTCTTGAATAGTTCCCCCAATACAAGGCTCAATAACCACTCAAGGTAGAGGGTTATTGGGTAAGATGGTTTTAAGGAAGTGGGAATTAAGAACGTATAATGAGGACAAATAGGAGAGATATTGTTTGACTCTGGACTTAAAGAGATTATAGTTGTCAGGGAAACATTTTCTCGGGAGTCTGTTCCATAAAATGACAGTTCTAGAGAAGAAGCTATCTGAGTGGAACTTGCTTTTTGTCCAAGAAACTAGAAGGAAATGGGGATAGTTTTCCACTGTGAATATGACATGGCAAATCCTCACAGTGAAGGTCAAAACTGGTGGCACTAAGAAATCAAACTTGTCTCCCATAGTAATAGTTATATAGTTGTAAAAGGCTGGAAAGGATGAAAGAATTACAGGGTAGAGAATAATTCATCACCCACAAGGCAATATGTGGGGGCTGGGCAGCATCAACCCCAATATGGCAGCTATACTCCATGCTTGGTCTGCTCTGACTCTTATAACGACAGAGCATGGCAATAGTACTTTGGTCTTTTCTTGTATGATACAATGAAACAAACATTCTTCCAGCATCTTTTGTCATTCCCATCACTCAGTATCTTTACAATATCTTGTTTCTCTTTTAAGATATCTTCCATATAAGCAATGGTCATCTGAAATTTAATATGATTTGATATCTATCCTATTGTATATACTTATTTGATGAGTTAAGATCAAATATAGAACAGAATCTAACAGAATAAGATAAAGAACAAATAGGAAATGTTTATCAATCTAATATGTATTACTTTTCATTAAAGCATCATCAAAGAATGAGATATGGAGAAAAAGGAGAAAGGAATTCTGGTATTTTTACTCTTGTGTTGTTTGATTTTCATTGGTTAATCATGTTTCATATACATTTGACTCTTTAAACCAACATTAGTATAATTTGTGGTGTTCCAAATTCAAGGAGATATTATGCATCCATCCCAAAGTTCAAGAAATTAATTAAACTAAATATTGCTTTATATATGCTATTTACAATATTCGGACTATTGTCCTCATCTTTGTTGCCATATTTATCACAACGTTTCCAATCACCTGAAGAAGGCATGAGCATACAACGGCCGAAACATTATGATAAATATGGCAACAAAGATGAGGACAATAGTCCGAATATTGTAAATAATGTACATAATACCTCATCTCAGAAATATAGACAGACTCTGCTTTATATATGTAAGTGAATAATAATTCTTGTTTATGTGTGATTCAGATGATAATGTTTATTCATAATTGTGTGCACATGTCCAGTAGACATTTTTAGTTTTTCCCATGTTAATTTGGAAAGTTTTATGTACATACCATTTGTTTTAGATAAACAGACATTATATTCTTTAAGAGGTTGATTCAATAAAGTTTGGTGATGCAATATAATGATTTTGACAAGAATTTATAGTTGGTATTATTGTTATTAGTAGACTATGAAAGTACATACTTTGTGAAGAATTGTTCTTTCATAATTAGTGTGGCATTAAAATCAAGGTTCCTTGAAACTTTGGATGGACATGTCATTTCTCCTTAAATTCGAAAAATCACAAATTATACTAATTTTGGTTTAAAAAGTTAACATAAAAGTAAAAATACCAGAATTTATTTCTTCTTTTTCTCCATATTTCATTCTCTGTGAAGCTTTAAGAAAAGTGAAACATGTTAGATTGATAAATTGTTTCCTATTTACTCTTTATCATATCTTATTCTGTTGTATTCTGATCCATAAGTGATCTATATTTGATTCCAACTCATATATATATATGTATGTATATATATATATATATATATATATATATATATATATATATATATATATATATATATATATATATATATATATATATATATATATATATATATATATATATATATATATATATATATATATATATATATATATATATATATATATATATATATATATATATATATATATATATATATATATATATATATATATATATATATATATATATATATATATATATATATATATATATATATTATATTTAACATAATTATTTATTTAAATATTATAACATAAATATGTTATAAAACACTACAAAAATAGCCATTTTGTTTCAACACCTCTGGTGTCTTATCAAATGAAGATGTTGATTGTAGATTGTAGAATTTCTACAATCTACATTCAACATCATCACTTGATAAGACATTTACATATTTATGTTATAATTTTTAAATAAATAATTATATTTGATGTACTCTGCATTGAGCACTCTTTTAAGAATAGTAATTGTTGGTTATTGAAATTTATTCCATATACACCAATCATATACTTGTATATTTAACATATATATATTTAACACACACACACACATATATATATATTTAACATTATATATTATTTGACATTATATATATATATATATATATAAGGCTCAAACACTAATATTCTATAATCATGATCCAATTTATCAGACCTACAAATTTTTTCTTTCATTCTTCCTTTTTCTTTCTTCCTTCCCATCCTGGGTATGATGATAAACTACATCTGTGTCCAGGGTAAGACAATAAACTATGTCCAACAGCAAGGCCTCTGATCAGGAGGTTTTTAGGAGAGTGGAACCACCTCTTAATTGCTGGTGTTCCTAGGTCCACCCTGACCTGGGGTTGGTAGCACATGTTAGGGTCCCATCTAAGGGCAAATACCTAACCCCTAAACTGGGGTTAAATCGCTATGGAAGTGTAAAAATAGGTTTTAATACCAGTAATAATTTTTTTTGAGGAAAAATTATTACCAGCAATTACATTATTATCAGCAATAAAAATAAGGAGGTTGATATGCCATAAAACAAAACAAACCAATCCAAACTTTCTTTCTTCCTTTCATCCCTTTTCTTTCTTTCTTCTTTGTTACTTCCTTTCTTACTCTTTCACTTGTCTTTTTCTCTTCTCTTTTTAACTTTTCTCTCTTTTTTCTCTTTGTTATTAACTAATTTTTAAAGTATATATATAATGAAGAAACAACCTCAAGGTTCCATGACTATGGAACCTTAAGGTTGTCTCTTTCTTAATTATTTAATTAGTATTTGACTCTGGTGTTGTATTGAGTTCTCTGGATTACATCTTTGGCATTATCCACACTGATTACCAAACCCTTCATAACTTTACTATATATATATATATATATATATATATATATATATATATATGTATATATATATATATATATATATATATATATATATATATATATATATATATATATATATATATATATATATATATATATATATTTATATATATATAATTTTTAGTGTATACAGGACTTAGTTGGTATCCTGGTTTTTTTTTTCCTTGAAACAGTGAAATTGATAACAACCAACCTAGATCAAGAAGTGCTACTTAAGAAAAATTTTGCCTTCAGACTGGAATTGAACCTGTATCCTTTTCCTGACAGGGCAACCAAATCTGTAACCCATTTGATCATCATTTTAATTACCTATTTAAGGAACAAAAGTTTTTCAATGGGATTTCTCATCTATGTCTGCTAGCAGTATTTTTTTTTAAATGGACTTTTTAATGTTTGAGTAGCTATTCCTGTTTATTTCATTTTCTTAGACTCTTTTTGACATAGATTCATAGAAGTCCCAACTTAATAACAACCGGTGTAAATCAAGAAGTTCTACTAAGGAAAAAGATCAGGTGTCATTCATTTCTTTGTTTAAGAAAATAAAAACCATGGATAGCACCTCAAATATGTATATTTGCTAAATATAAATAGGATAAATTTATATAAAGATATTTATTTAAGTATTTATATAAATATATGTATATCTGCTAAATATAACACTTATAATAAGAAGAAAAAAAGGTGTCAACTGTATTCAGGATCATCATGTGAACAATCCTTTTCTTAGCTGCATGATATATCCTTTCACAGAGCTACATATAGTTTTGAATTCAGAGTTTTCCTTCTCCTAGACAAGTTGCCACCCAAGGCTATATAACCTAGTCTAACCAGCTATTTACCCATAGCTGTGGGGAGAAGAGATAGATACATACCTTTCCCAAGAGTATTAGAACCTAAGTGAATGTAATGAACTTAACTGGAATTCAAAGTCGGCTCTCCAATTCTTCAATCTGAGCCAGAATCCATTAATCTACCTTGTCTCCTACATAAGAGATAATAAGAAAATATTTCAGATTAAAAAGTTCACCAAAAATATATACCTTTCTAATTTTAACTTCCTTTAGTTATAATTTTTCAGATTTTCTAAAATAAAGACAACACTAAGTAGAACAAATCTCTATCCAAAAAGGAAAAAAAATCAGTTTGCCAGCAACAAGCTAAAAAAAGACAATTTTCTAAGCTTATGAGAAAGATAAAAGTATTAGCATTAATCCTTTAAGTTATTGATGTATTTTAAATTTGCCTTATTTTGACAAGGGAGAAAGGGTTAATTTATTAATTGGTATGAAAGGTTGCTGAAAAGTTATCAGTCCAACCAAGGAACCATTCAAAAAAGAAAACATTGGTGTTAAGTGGATCTGATGGACATTGTTTCAGAACCCCTCATATATTTTTACACCCAAATTAAAATTTAAATGCAATGTCAATCTTTTATCTTCTGCTTTCTTAATTCCTGTTCTTAATAGTGTTTTTTGTTTTTTGTCTCATATTCTCTCACACTCAATAATCCTTTGCATCTTAGTACTTTTATTGCCTTGCTTGGCGTGAAATGATTAAAAAAACTCTTTTTACACTTTTTCTTTTTTTTTTTCCTAATTTATTATTTTTTTCAGTTTTATTTTTCTTTCTTCCTTCCTCATTCTTTGTTGAGTTCTTTTTTCTATTTTCTTTCTTAATAAATTTCTTTCCCTCATTCTACTGTTTTTCTTTCATTCTTTTCAGATTTCTTTTTCTTTCTCATTCGTTCTTAGATGAAATTTCTTTTATCTAAAATCTTTCTGAATTATTTTCTTTCTCTCGTTCTTTTAATTCATTCTTTCTTTGCCAGCTGAAAATTCGTTTTTTTTTTTTCCAGTTTTCTTCACCATTACTTTCTTCATCATTCCATTTTTCTTACTTGAGAGTTCTTTACATTTCTGTTTTTCTTCACTGTATCACTTCAGGACATGGGCAATCATGGCTCTCCAAATTTCTTGACCTTTGTAGCTCTTAGTAAATTTTGTTTTCTTGCTATCTCTCCTAATCCCTGTTCTACAAACCATTTACACAACCTCTGCCTGTCTTGCCTTTGATATGACCTGTGAGTGTCAAATTTTCTAAACCTTCTTTTCACATTATTTGCCTTAGAAATTTCTATTGTCTATTTTTCATTGTAAGTGTCCTTTTTGTTTCTATTTCTCTAAAAATTTCTCATTGCTCACATGTTCACTCTATGATATTCTCAACATCCTTCTGTAGAACCACATTTTTGTAGCCTCAAATCTCTTCATCATCTGTGATGAGACTGATATGTAGATTAACATATCCAAAATACCCAAGCTATATAATGACTCCAATTAAGAGCATTAAGTAGTAACACAAATGACTTAGGACTTCACAACAGATTGTTCAACATTCACTGCCATATAAGAGGACTGATATTACATAACATTTCAGTAGTCTTTTCTTTGCTTCTAATGAAAGTTTTCTGTTTCTTAATAGCTTGCTTAGCTTTTGGAAAGCATCTTTCACTAACCCAATGCACCTTCAGATTTCAGTGTCACATTTTCCATCCTCTGTTAAAACACTTTCTTTTTTTTTTCAAGTGTTTCACCCCAAGTAAGGCAGGAAGTCACTAGCATGCAAGTGGTTACAGAGAGTTGGAGCGAGAGAAAATAGGAGTGATGGAGGAAAGGATGAAGAGAAGGATAGGGGATAGATCAAGGCATTTGGAGATGTCAATTGACATTACATTTGAATAGTTGGAGATTATAGCTATCAGGGAAACAGGAGAAGAGGAGGGATTTCCACAGGTGAGAGGTGTGAGACATGAAGCTATTGGAGTAGAAGAGACGGCTACATTTAATATTTAAATTTTTGTACTTAATTAATTTTAGTATCTTCAATTTGTAATTTTCATGTTGGGCTCTGCTTTTGGATGACAACCATACATTCTGCCAATTGATTCTATTCTTCATCATCTAATTTTTCTTTCATTTTAGTTTTCTTTTTCTTTCTTTTAGTTTTCTTTTTATTTTCAGTTTTCTTTTTCTCTCTTTTCAGTTTTCTTTTTCTCTTTTTTCCGTTTTATTTTTCTTTCTCACTCTTTCTTAGTTGAGAGTTTTTTATTTTTCTATTATCTTTCTTAATTACTTTTTTCCCTTATTCTTTTAATTCTTTCTTTCTTTCCAGTTTTCTTTTTTTTTCTTTGTTATTTTTTCAGTCTTTCTAAATTACTCACTTTCTCACATTCCCCAAATTCTTTCTTTTTTCTATTTTTGCCTGCCTCTCTTTACTCTCTTTTCCCCCCTCTCTTTACTCTCTTTTCCCCCCTCTCTCCCTCTGCACCTTTCTCTCATTTTCATTTCTTTGCTTTCCCTCTTCCTCTCTATTTTCTTTCTTTCTCATAATTTCATCATGTTTCACTTTATTCTTTCTGCAGCTTTTTCTTCCTCTCTTACTTTTTTGCATGAATGAGATTTTTGATTCAGAGTGAATCCATTTTGCATCTTGACAGCTCAATTGTTACACCCTTAAACCAAAGGTCACTAGGAGTTAAAATTCAGAGTAAACATTGAATTTTGAATTCCATACTTTGAAGTTAAATATTCCTATCTTTAAGACAGTCCAACACTGGTAATTAAAATTGCTCAGGTTGACCAGGTGACCTAAATTATTTTTTTTTTTTTTCCAATATCACTTTTAAATAATTATAAATGAGGATACAAGGTACCACCCTTCACACAAAAATATAACCAGTCAAGTCTGAATAAAGTTCAAAAAAAAAAAGAAATCAATCCTCCAGTGATTAAGCTGACCTTTCTAGCTGATCAATAGGCAGCTTGATATGAGAATAATTTGAGGTTATAACCTTTGACCTTGTGCCAAAAATGGTTTTGCCAGTTAAATGCCAAGAGGTAATTCTTTGTTAGGTTTGTACCTGGCATTGAAAAAGATATATTCCCAGAGCAATTCAAATGAAAAAGATTGGCTTGGAAAACAACCTTTTCTCAGAGGTCAGCTGACTTCTGCAGTTATCTCTTTAGGCAACTGAGTTGATATTACCTTGAATTTTCAAAATGGCTTAACCCAGTAAATATCTTGAGTTGGCTTCTTGGAAACCTCTCAAGCGAAATTAGACCAGATAGGAAAAAATGGCAGAAATTAATGATCATATAATAACAAATTATATTGTCTATATAACTGTCCTGTTCTGCTTGTTAGCCATGCTTTCTTTAATTTATGACCAATGAAAAACTATTCTGTTCTAAATTTCAATGCACGACATAAAGAGTATGTGCTAAAACTTGTTAACTTAAAAAGAAAAGAACACATGGCACAGTAGATAATGGTGTTAGTTAGATCTAGTGACAGGACCCAAAGAATGTGAGTTCAATACCCAGTTAAGGCAGTGGAGAACTTGGAAAGGGGAATTAACAGGAGATAACTGACATCCATTAAAACATGGCATGTGGAACTAGAACAGTCTACCCCAGTGAGTGAAATAAAGGGTTCAGTTTGAAATTCCAACCACCTGAAGAAACAGCTGGAACATTGTAATAAATATGGTGACAAAGATGAAGACAATAGTCCGAATAATGTAAATAGTGTATATAATACTTCATCTCAGAAATATAGACAGATATTAAAAAGAAATTTTTTTTAAAAATAATGGTTTTTTTATTAATTTCTTTTTTGTCTAACTGACAGAAACATTTATGATTACTCATGTAAAAATAATTAAAGATAAGTAATGGAGTAGTGGTAGTGACAAGAAAAGACAAAGCTTTATCTATACCTGGTACAAATGCATTCAGTGCAATACTACTGTGATTAGTGTTTCTTTCTCTAAATTTTGTTGAGTGCACGATACATCTTGGGGCAATATGGTATAAGTTAATATTTAGCAGAGGTCATCTGGTTGACTGTTAATATTGAGTGGTGATTTTGATCCTTACTGGGTAGCCTTTACAAAATTTGACATTAAACAACCCATCAATGGTTGAAATTTTAAAAAATCAACCCAACCAACCTAAAATCATTTTAATGCAATTTCATAGTAAAATCATTGGCAATACATTTTCATAATAAAATCATTTGCAATACATTTTCATAGTAAAATCATTTGAAATGCATTTTCATAGTAAAATCATTTGCAATACATTTTCTTAGTAAAATCATTTGAAATGCATTTTCATAGTAAAATCATTTGCAATACATTTTCTTAGTAAAATCATTTGGAATGCATTTTCATAGTAAAATCATTTGCAATACATTTTCATAGTAAAATCATTTGCAATACATTTTCTTAGTAAAATCATTTGAAATGCATTTTCATAGTAAAATCATTTGCAATACATTTTCATAGTAAAATCATTTGCAATACATTTTCTTAGTAAAATCATTTGCAATACATTTTCTTAGTAAAATCATTTGAAATGCATTTTCATAGTAAAATCATTTGCAACAAAATCATTTTCATTGCATTTTCCTTATGAAATGATTTCCTTTTCATTTTCATTGTAAAATCATTTTCAGTCCATTTTTATAATAAAATCATTTGCATTGCATTTTCATCATAAAATCATTTGCATTTCATTTTCGTACTAAAATCATTTCAATGAATTTTCATTGTGAAATAATTAGCAATGCTTTTTCTTAGTAAAATCATTTGCAATGAATTTTCATAGTAAAATCATTTCAATTGTGTTATTTCTACTAAAATCATTCACAAAGTATTTTTATAGTAAAACACTTTCCAGTGTTTCTCATAAAATCATTTGCAATGCATTTTCATTGTAAAATCATTTGCTGTAGGTTATTTATTTTTTTAATCTGTATACAGTTTACTTTTTCCTTTTTTTTAATCATTTCATTCCAAGCAAGGCAATAGTGACACTAAGTGATTACTGAGAGTGAAAGAGAATGAGAGAATTTTAGTGAGGAGAAAGGACAAAGAACAGGATTTGTGAAAACACAAGGTGCTGATTGATGAATAGTTGGTGCATAGTGTTGGTTTTATAAGAATACGATGACTGCAAGATCATTTCTGTCAAAGATTATTGTTATAACTTCTTTATCAAGCAGTGATCTAATTTTGAAATTCAAATTGCATCACAAGAAAATGATGATTCAAAGATCATTTTTATCAATTCAATATCAGATCAAGCAAAGATTAAATGTTGTAATTCAGATTTGGTAGCCGGCAAATCATTTATAGGAAATTTATTTGTAGCTCATGGTATGTTGGAACAGAGTTAGAGAGTGAAAACTCCTTTTCTTTGTAGCAGGCAATCATCCTGATTTGTTCTTTGGTGGTTAGAGGAATGGACTAGGCTCATCTGCTTTCTGATGAAAATGTAGGATTGTCCTTCACTTTAGTACAGGGTCTTTGATATTTTGTTTTACTAACCAGAAACAAAATCAGCTGATTGAGCTGTCCTTAAGAATTACTACTGTTAATGTTATCAAGATGTTAAGGAGATGATATGTAGGTGATACTTATCAGGGAATTTAAAAAATATTTGTATTTAATTCTATTCATCAAATTTAGACGACTACTAAAGTGTAAATATTAATATGTCACAATAAAATGCAAGAATGGTTAAATAAAATGAAAACAAAAACAGACCAAAGTTAACCACAAAAAATGCTTCATCTCAGAAATTAAAAAAAATTATTCAGAAAATATTTGTTGTATGTTTCTTGGAAATGCACATCTGTTATCTTGATTTTTTTTTTTTTAATTTTTCAAACTTTTTTCTTTCCCCAAGAATGATTCTTGTTCTCTGCATTTACATTTTTTGGTTCATGGGAATGGTTTTAGGCATTTTTTTTTTTTTTGTTCATAGTTTGTGTTTTCATTACCTTAAATCAAACAACAAAAAAAAATTATTTCATATAAAAAAGAAAATCACTAAAATATTAGGTTTTACTTCATTAATTTTCTCTTATTCATCATTAGGCATGCAAGAAATACATTATTTGATTATTAATAAACTGATTAATGAGATCGGTTCACATATTTAATTTGAGGGTCCTGCTTTAAGGATTTAATTAATAAATAAATTACAACTTGATTAAATGAATTTTCTTTTCCTTTTTCATGTGTTATTAACTGTGAGTGGGTATTTTAGTTTCTTTGGAAATACAAAATAAATAAAACAATTCCATTAATAAACATATACTACTCTTTTTTAATGTCCACATTTGCAAAATTGGACAATACACACATATATCCTTACACACAATAACTGATCAATGAGAGGAGACATCAAAAATAATTAGTAACCAAACAGAGAACTTAAAAAAATAGACATCACACCAACATTTAGTTTTTAGAAAGCTTAATGTAATAGAGAAAATAACCCATGTTTGTTCAGGCAGAAGGATTAACTATTTAAATATTTCATTTAGATTTCAAAACCTTCTAAGCCTGGGAGCCAGTAGCTAATACAAAGACAAATAAAATATGGGCCAATAACCCAAAACAGTCATTAGCAGAAAATTTACTCATGTCAAAAGGGTCAAACTGGTACAGTGGCAACTTCAAAGAGACATGGCTGATTGTTATTTCACACACACCACTAGCTACAAGTGCTAATTGACTGTCTTCTTCCATTTCCTTTTGGACATATGTACATTAATAAGCTTTCCTTTTCTTGTCAGCATATACTCTTTTACACAAACACAGTCTTGCTTTATCTTGTCTAGAAAGACACGAGACATAAAAATTTATTGCAGAATGGTATTTACCATCTGTATGAAAATATGCATGAGAGTACAGCAGCATTTTTCAATGCCCAACGATGTTATACAGTAGATTAAAATGGGGTCTGAGTACTGTTGACCTTCTGAGGAGCATGTGTCACAGTCTCACCCCATTGCTGCAGTGTTTTCTGTTTTAATTTTTTTTTTTTTTTTTTTTTTTTCAAGTTGGAGTTACCAGCTCCATACCCAACTAGTTTTGAATTCAATGTTTCACTTCTCCTCATTTGATTTCCAATCAAAAGGAGAGAACCCAGTCTGCCCTGTTGCTAACTCTTAGCTGGGCAGAGATAGTACCTTTTTTTTTTATCATTTTACCCCAAGAGAGTTGAAACCACTAAGACACAATGGATTACTGTGAGTGAATGAAATTTAGGAAAGGTTATTGAGGAAAGAGAATAATAAAAGACAGGATTCAAGGAGACATAGTGGTTATTTTCTAAACAAAGCTTAGATGTGACACATAGTTGAAAGCAGGAGACACCTAGTGAGGATCAAACTCACTATTCATTCATAATTGGTCCAGCCAGATGAGCTTGCTATCCATGAGGGTTTTTAGAGTAATTCATTTTCTCAAATGTTCTGGGGTTTTCTTAAGTTTAGGAAATATAGGTGTATTCTGTTTTTTATTTATTTCTTCATTAAATTATTATTTTTATATATATATATATATATATATATATATATATATAGAGAGAGAGAGAGAGAGAGAAAACCAGCTGGCTGTCTGGATCCCTGGATGATATTACTCACCTGGTGAAGAAACATTTTTGTGGGTTAAATTTGACTTTGTCAGAGCAATTTTCTTGATAACATGTCTACAGTTTGGGGTGGTGTGTATACTTTGATTGTTCATTTAGGACCTTTTTTGCAACTTAGAAGGATCATCCCAAGGGTACCAGCAATAAGCATAGGACTTGGTTGGAGGTTGAACACAGGATGCTGACTTTAGCCATCAAGCTGGTTAAAGATTTGCTGAAGAGATATAGGAATCTGATCAACCCCCAGCCAAGTTACCTTTTCCTTTGTTGTTAATTATACATTTTTCCTTCAGTCATATTTCCTGGTTTGTCTGGTTATTATTTTTGGTGTACTTGTGCAATAAGCATTGTGACCAAAATTAATCATTTTTTTAAAAATTCTTTTTCATATTCCTATAAATTTAAGCATTCCATATGAATAATATCTAAAACAATTGTTATTACATTTTCTAAAAGTGTATATATATATATATATATATATATATACATATTGTTGTCACTAATCAAAATAACCCCATCAAATCTAAACCAGTGATGACCAATATAGTCTATCAGTTTCACTGCCTGGTACAAAACTCTGTTTCTTGTCATAACTCAATTACCTATATTGGACATACAACCACCTTCTTGAGTAGATGCCTCACATGTCACTTATTAGATCAAAGTGCTATAAAAAAACATCTATCCACCCAGAATTTACAAGAACTGTTAAGAAAAATTCTGGTCAAAAACACTAACATTCTACATAAATCACATTACCGAAAACATCTTGCTATAAGAGAGGCTCTGTATATTAAATGTCCTTCTCCCACTATCAACCTTACATTATTAAACACTGGGAATGGTGTGTTGATAGTTTTTTTTTTAAAATAGAAAGAGGCTTACTTGAATTCTAGCCATGTTCAAAATGTGAAGGCTCAGAATAAACATACCTACTAGTAATTAAAACAACACAAAAAATACATCTTTAACAGTCAAAACATACAGAGAAATTAGCAACACCGAAACAAAACCCCCTTGAAAATGGCTAAAGAAGTGGCTGAAAGTGCTTGGGACAATGGCAATGCACTCCCTTACTCTCACCACATGGAAAAATGTAAGGATGCTGGAAAAACTAAATAAGAAATTAATTAAATTTTCCTTGTCTATCATATTTAGCAAAAAATGTTTAAAAAAAAGGTTGCTGCTGATATATATGTTAATTATATATATATATATATATCTATATATATCTATATATATATATATATATATATATATATATATATACCCTCATTATTCCTTCCAAAAAGAAGGAGAATATATATTTATCTCTATAATATATATATATATATATATATATATATATATATATATATATATATATATATATATATATATATATATATATATATATATATATATATATATATATATATATATATATATATATATATATATATATATATATATATATATATATATATATATATATATATATATATATATATATATATATATATATATATATATATATATTCTATATACCCATTTATATACTCAATTCTTTGCTCTACTAAGTATGTCATGCATTGTTTTCCACTGTCCCTGTTGCCTTAAATCTGTCCTGTGAGTATCATATTTTCCAAGCCCTCTTTCCTTATTATGTGCATTTAGGGTGACAAAAAACTCTTGGCCTAACCCATAAAATCTGGTGTGTGTTCATGTGGTCACATTTTCGGAAGCTTCATATATATATATATATATATATATACCACTGAAAAACGTAAAGAATTTTGTAAAATCTATATAAAAAATAATAAAATTTTCCTTGTCTGTCATATCCAATGAAACATGTTTATAAGAAAGGTTGCTGCCCAAATATTTATATATATATATATATATATATATATATATATATTATATAAAGTACATTTCGATACCAAGAATTCATCCAAACAAATTTTGTTAAATTCACTTGATAAGTAATTTTTTATTAAAAAATTGTAAAATATGCAGGTAAAAATAAAATGGCAGTTGAATTATGTGTATGTATATATATATATATGAAATGTTATTTTGTATGTACATAATATGTGTGTATATATATATATATATATATATATATATATATATATATATATAATTCGACTGACTTTTTATTTTTTTCCTGCATTTTTAATATATATATATATATATATATATATATATACATAAGAGTGTGAGGAGAAGATTTTAGAAATGAAAAATAAACCTTGCATTTCTATTTTATATATTATTGGCGTATTTTTAGATAATGAGAAAGATTGAGGAAATAAAGGGTAAAAAACGAAAAACAAATTGAATCAAACAAAAGCTTAAAGGGAGAAAACTCCTCCCAACCAAACACGAAAAAAAAAACTTAAGAAGTGAGAAGTAACAAAAAGCGAAGCAACAAAAAGAATGCGTAAATGGACAACCAACAAACCGCTGATATTTTATGGTGCAAGGCATAAAAGCTTAATAGACCTTGTTTCCTCCTCCAGTGTATTATTGTGTATGGCGATACAGCATATTTTATTATTTTTATTTCATTCATTTCCCTCCTCACTTTCCATTCACTCATGTGTTTTTTTTGTTTTGTCTCTTGTTTTTAGTAAATTTCTACATCAATGACTGCCAGCCAACCATAAAGCAAAAAGGCTGAGAACACTGCCAAAACCATGTCATGATGTGGGACTGGGTGTTTTTTTTTTTTTTCACTACCTTCGACATGTGCCCCATGTCTCAACCTTACCCTGAGGATGAGTGGGTAGTTGTTGGCTGGTTCACTGGCCAGTTCAGATATTCTTTTCAAACAGACATTGTCACTTCAGTGATCCCTAGTGTATGTGTGTATATATATATATATATATATATATATATATATATATATATATATATATATATATATATAAGGCTCTAGTGAAAAGTTCTCAGTCTGACTAGTTTCTTGAAGACTGACCAATTGGTCAAAAATGAGGATACTGCAGTGCATGACTTCTTTCTTTTTGGTCTCATAATTTCACTCTATCCTTTGTGTGTGTGTGTGTACTTACATACATACATATATATATATTTATATATATATATATATATATATATATATATATATGAAGAAATATAGTCTTAAGGTGTGCTATATTTATGGGATAAAGTGCTCAATATCAGAGATAGAGCGTGTGTAAATATAAAAGTGAACATAGAAGTCAACACTTAGAGGCTATATGCAATCGTCAGGCCACGTATTTATATATATATATATATATATATATATATATATATATATATATATATATATATGTAGGAGTAGTGATATATATTCTAAAAATCACTTGAAGTATGAAACTGATTATCTTCTTGCAGTATTAACTAATATTCACACTGATATATATATATATATATATATAAAGTGATAGAAATTATTACAGGGATTTGAATAATTATAATTAAGTAATTCATCGAGTCTAAAAGATTCCTCAACACAATGCAAAAAGCAATGGATAGTCATTTAGTCCTATTTTGGTACTCATCAGCAGTGTGCATCCACTACCAAGAATCAAACTCAGACCATTATGATGGAAGCGTCATATCTACTGGACCAACAGATCTTGACTTGATATATCGCAGCCCTTCACAAATTCTGTCGTGTAATTCATTCAATCCAACGAATTGTACCCTCACAAGTCATGTCTTCTATCCCTAAGTTGCTTCATCATGGCTTAACAGAGCTTCGTAAATAATGATGATTTGTAAAAATGTGATTCCTAAGAGAAAAACAAAAAAAAAACACTTGAATATTTAAAGAATTTTATTGAACAGGAGACAGATTTGATAAGATCTGAAATATGTTAAAATGCTATTTGAAGTTTTCCTGAATGAACATAAAATTGCAATGAGAATGGCAGCTCATCTGTTGAGAAATATTCATTTGACTTATTTATGATAAAAGCCAGTTTTTCTTTGTACCATATTTATCATTTCTTCTATTTTGGGATTCAAATTTGGTAACTATATTTACATCTTTTATATATGTAATGTAACGTAACCACTTCTGACCAGACATTTTGACATTAGTCATTTTCTCACTGATGTAATATGGCTTCCATCTGTCTTTTCTACAAATATTTTCATGGCAACTACTCTTTTTTCCCCCTGGTACATAAATTTAAGCCTACTAGATTGGCAACTAGGTCTCAGTGTTTTACTGTTGAACTAACTAGATTCAACTGCCACTTCTACTCTAAGTTTCTTTTCTTATACTTCCCTTTCGATTTCTTGCTTCCCTGTGTTATAAAATACAATAAGACATATCTCGGCTGATTTTCAGGCAAATACTCAAGAGCGAGAGCCGGATGTGAACGGGACAAAACCCCGTCACAAAATGACCATTATCTTCATTTACAAATGTTCCCGACACACGTGTTCCGGTCGAAAAATATAATAATATTTAAAGTTTTCTATTTTTCGTCCAATAAAAATGCTTCCCTCCTAATTATACTCACTTCGTTTTTTGAGCCTGTTAAGCCATAAAAAAACACTATAAAAGGGGTCACATGGAAGTTCAACAGGCAGTCAACAGTTGGCCACAAAAGAGACCTGTCACGGTCAGGCAGCTGTCAGCAGGGGAGCATCAACCACCGTCAACATGTGTGAACTACTATGAGAGATCGACCTAGATCCGAAAGCCGGCTTATGAACTTTACCACAAGGTAGCTGTCCCAAACCCTCACATTCCTGCTGAAATAAACGACGTAAATCTATTTCTACTGTTGTCGTATTTCTTTCTTGGAGCCATACGCTTGTCTATAACACCTGATAACTACAGTCTTCAAAAATTTAAATGCAACATCAATCACCTCCTCCTTTTTTGTTCTTTCCTCAATTCTTTCCATTCTCTGTCTTCTTTCATTTCATTGCCTGTAACCCCAAGCATTCTAGTGGTATTATCACCTTGATTGAGGTGAAATGATAATATATATATATATATATATATATATATATATATATATATATATGAATCGTAGTGGTATTATCAGCTGTTTCCTTATATGGAAGCATTCAGCATTTATTGACTGAACTGCTAGTGCTACTTTAGTTTGAAATTTATAAAATCTTCCTCTTAAAACAATTTAAAAAAAAAATTGCTTTCTCAAGTCCACTAATTGTTATCACTCTTTCCAGTATTGATTGAGGCTTCATTCCTAGTATCTTGTTTATGTCCTTCATTATGACATTGTTTTCTTATATGTGTTAGACATTTTACTTATTGCTGCTGTTAAAAGCCCTTACATGATGGGATGTGAAAGTTCTTTGTGTTTCTATAGGACCAGTCCTTGTGGTTCAAAGAAGGATGGTTCTCTCTGAGACCTACAGGCTAAGTGTATGGTGGCAGAACAAAGAAGAAACAATGACGGTTTAAAGAAAATACAACAAATAATAAATCTGTGTAAATGTCTCACATTGAAAAAAAGAGATAACTGGAGTTGTAAAAGGTGTCCACAGAGGCATATGGAAGGAAAGGAGGATGAGTTGTGACTTACTTAGGCAACAGCCTTTGGCAAACTGTTTCTTGGAGATGGGGAGTTGCTGTCTGACAAAGTTTATGAACCCATGACAAGATGCCATCCAGTTGCCAAAAATGTCACTTTGATGGGCTTTTATGTCCTCTCTCAGGCTCAAATCAGTTATGTTTTTTTTATTTTGTTTCTTCAGGTGGGAATGGGTGCCATTGTAAAGGGGCCATCAAGTGGGAAAATGTAAACGTCTTGGATTTGTTTGTAAAAACGAGTCTCTAGAAATTGGTAAATCCAGATGAGATGTTCTATGAGACTTTGCAGAATGACTCCTTTCTTACAGTGGGTCACTTCATCTTGACAATAGCATAAATGTGTTTAGGGTTAAGTCTGAACCCTTCACTATGAACAATGCAACTGAAAAAGTTGGCTTCTAAAGCAAGAAATGTGCACTTTACGGGGTTTAGTTTCAGCCTGAATTTTAAACAGCGACGAATAGCTGTTCCAGTGCAGTGATGTAATCATGAAAGTTTTGGGTGTGGATGAGGTTGCCGTGAAGTGAAGGTAATTAATGTCATGGCTATGCATCGAGAAAAGATTTGACCAGCAGTTTTTCAGACTGAAGGCTAGACAGATGTATTGGTAACATTGACCCTTCCAGGTGAAAGGCAGTTTTGTAGCGGTCATGTTTTTACCTGTATCTGTTGTGGAGATTGAGGGATGAAAAGTATTTGTTTCTCTCGCTGATCATGTTGATAATAGAATCAGTCATTGATGTTAGATACAGGTCTAAGTCTTTGAGTACCTTGTTGAGGGACCTCTTGAAATTGACAACTATGTGGATTCATTTATTTTTCTTTTGGACAGCAAAAACAGGCCTGTTGAAGCCTTTCAGGTCAGTGCAGAGTTCAGACATTCCTTCAGTGACCATTTGAACTTTGATGTTGACTTCAGCTTCGATCACCTGCACAATTCGGTATTGCTTTTAACTGCTGGTCATTAGTGGGTATGCGCATTGGCTTAATGAATGTGCTCTGATTGTCCTTATTACCAATGATATTGGCATAACTGATGAGAAGGGCTGTTGTGACTTCTAGTTTATTGGTTGGGATAAGGAGGGAGGACGATGCCTATGTTTTTCCTAAGTCAGTCCAATTTTTGCTGTAAGGACTGGATATTGACCAAGGGTTTCACCATAGACTGACTTGTGATGGGCTGGACTCACAAATGAGCCATTTCCAGGTTAGTGACTGAGATCAGAGGTGCTGTATGATGGCAAGGCTCAGTGGAATTTGACTGTGGCGTCTCGATTGTTTATGGTGTATAACATTAGCATGTCATGATATAAAATGTTCTGTCCAATAAGGATTGGTATAGAGACATTAGTGACCAGTATATTCATGTTCTGAAATGTGGATGAGCTAGTGTCACCCACGGTGATATCACCAACTATTTTGCCAATGACAGAAAGATGACACCATTTCCATTTATGTGTGTGTTTGATGTTTGCATAGATAGGCGGGAGATAGGTATGATGCAAATGGTACACCCTGAGTCTAGCATTCCTGTTTTGGAGAAAGTGAAGTTGCCAATAGTGATATCTGTTTTTGTGAAAGGAGATCAGCATGATTGTGATGTTGGAAGTTGAAGGTGTTTGTTAATGTCCTGGATCTTGTTTGGTCCTGACTGAAAATCCAATCATGAAGTTCATTTATGTCTATAACTTCAGGTTGTTCTGTGGCTGTTGTTGGTGTGTTTGCAGATATGGTCACAATGTGTGCTTTAGTATGAGAGGGTAAAAGTAAGGGCAATTTTGATCTTTGAAACATGTGACAACCCTCGTGTAGTTTCTGCAGACAGCAGGGTTGACTCCTTTATTGGAGTTATTTGTGAGCATGCATTTCTGGTTCCTGGTTATGTTGTAGTGCTCTGGTTTTGTAGAGGTGTTCAGGCCATGCATTGGGTAATTTATCCATCAGTGTATCTGTTGTATTTGACGCTTCAGTTTTGGTGAGATCCTGATGAATACCTTGATTTGTTTGTGTATACGGTCGCCGTTTTTGTGCTTACATTACATCTGTGGTCAGTTTGGAAATAGTGTCCGTTTTCATACTGCGGTTGAAGTAGAGTTGGGCGTCACTTGCTATGCCACATGCTGAGTAGTCATTTTTATGAGGTGGGGGTATATTTTTGGAGTCCAGACTTTCATTTTTTCACTCATGAACATCGCACCCACGAGAGAAAAAAATGATGTCAGCACTCATTCCATAGTTGCTGTTGTCCCTCTGAAACTTCACCTCATTATGAACTACTGCTTCTCTGGATGTGGTCTCAAGCTGGCCTGCAGTCTTTCCGCTGTCATGCTTGGCTGAGGTGCTGAAAGTTTGTCGTTTGACTTACATGAGTTCTTAGCAGGTAAGCCTCAGCTGCTCATACAAGGACGTGTTATGTTACAAAACGTTCATCTGTTGGAATATGCCCGCATCAAGCATTTGCTTAGCAATTTTAATAACTTCAGTTTCCATCCTCAGATAATATACAAGCTTGGTTTTTACATGAATTGTATATGCTTTGTTCAAATTGGTTATGAACTGATTGATGACGTTACCCAAACAGGAATGTTTAACGTCATGTACAGCATCATGTAAGGACTGTAGCCACATGAGCAGTTTGTAGTCTGTTAAGGTCTGGGGCATGTGCATGATCCTGATGGAGGTAGAGGAGTCAGCATTTCCTGTAGTTCTGCCTGAAGTGTGACAGTGATGACTTGATGTTCACTTGTGGATTCTGAATCTGTTTTCAGTTTGAGAATGGTTGCTCATTGCTGTTTGATTAGTTCAAGCATTTTGTGGTGAGTAAATGCTCTGTAATCCATCTTCTTGTTCCGGCCGCATGCTTCTGAGACCAGTGGTCATATGGTGGCAGAACAAAGAAGAAATAATGAAAGTTTAAAGAATTAAACAGGTTGTATAAATGTAAAATACAACAAATTATAAATCAGTGTAAATGCCTCTCTTTGAAAAAAAATAGATAAGTGAAGAGAAGTATAGAAGAAGGAGGATGAGTTGTGACTTACTAGTGAACTGTTTCTTGGAGATGAGGGGTTGCTTTCTCACAAAGTCTGTGAAACTGGGCTAAGTTGCTGTCCAAATGCCCCAAATTTTGCTTTTGATAGGTTTTTATGTCCTTTCTTAGGTTCAAATTGGTTCCAGTTTTTATTTTTATTTTTTAGTTGGGAGTGAGTGCTATTGGATAGAAATTCTGGATTGTATTGCTTATTTTTCCTTTGAGTGTGTGAGTAAAAACGGAATGTATGTGCCCAGCCGTGTGCAGCTGACAAAATTTTACTTCAGATTGGGGTGTTTTGAGCATTCACAACTGGTCAGTGGTGGAAATTAGTGTAGCATGAATCAGAAGAATATCAGGCTTTAGGAAGAATGTAAAGGCCTTATTCACTCAAAGCCATTTTTTATTTTTGATCTTCATAAGTAGTTGCGTAAATTTGACAGTTTTAACATTTCTGAATAGGTTGAGGACTATTCATATGAAAGTTTTGACCTGACAAGACTATTTAAGAACATGACTCAAGTTATTTACAATATTTACATTGTTTGGACTATTGCCCTCATCTTTATTGCCATATTCACAACATTTCAACCATTTGACACTTCAGCCTTCTTCAGGTGACTGGAATTTTGAACTGAACCTTTTATTTTATTCACTGGGGGTAGCTTCTTCTAGTTCCACGTGTCATGCCTCTTCTGGATGTCTCAGTTATCTCCCTTTAACTCAGCTCTCCAAGTTTTTGTTCACTCTCAATTCTTTGGGTCAAGTCACTGTATCCAAACATTGCTTGTATCCACTGGGCCATGTGTTCTTGAGGACTCAAGTTCTTAGTATAATGTTTTGGTTTTCTAACATCCTGCAATGTTGGACAAAACTACCCCTAGCACATCTTATTCTATGTTCAATTATCTTATGTCCTCTACTAAATTATTTATAACTGATACTAATTCCAAGGTATTTGATGTGTTTAGTATTTATTAATTCCACATCCTGAATGCCAATTCTCCTCCCAACCACAGATTAAATAGTAAGACTGGTATTTGAAAAAAACATTGTTATTTCCCAAAAATTGTTACAATCCAAAATATGTTTTGGCTTTTTAATTTTTATCCTGGTATACAACATACCATTCAGATATTGGAAAAATATAAAAAATTAAATAAACAGACTTTATCAGTTGAATTTAACAATCGTTGCTGCTTTAATAACCTTACACACACACACACACACACACACACACACACACACACACACATATATATATATATAGAGAGAGAGATAGATAGATATGTATAGGGGGATATAAAAGTAGATATATAGTAATGAAAAACAAAATGGTGCACACAAAACGTATTGTATTGATTATACAAACATATAATTAATAAACATATCAATCCTTCAGATGTTTGCCCCCATCATTCACACACTCTTCTTTACCTGCAAAACTTTTATTATTATTATTATTATTATTATTATTATTTATTAAAAAAAATAAAAACTATAATACATGTATAATAAAAATGATGAAAATATAAATATTAAAAGTAAAATATTTTCCAAGCCCTCTTTCCTCCTTATGTGACCTCGAAATTTTAACAATCTCTTTCTGATTATAAGTAAAAGTATCCTTTTGGTTGCCATTTTCTCTAAAACTTTATCATTTCTCATGTTCAGTCCATTATATTCTCAGCATTCTTTTGTAGAACCACATTTCTGTTGCTTTCAGTCTCTTCATCTCTGCAGAGATTGTCCAACATTCATTTCTATATAGGGAATTAATTATTACATAAAAGTTCAGTACAATTTTCTTTCTTTCTAATTAAAATTTCCTGTTTCTTAATACTTTGCTTATCTTTTAGAAAAAAAATCAGGTGAAATAATATGACAGGCATGTACACAAAAGTTAAAAATGAAACACAAATTTAACCATAATGACCCAATATTTTTATTCAGTTATCACAATTAATATTTATAATTATTTTCTTTACTGTTTCTCTTACATCCCACACCGTGCAGGTATCTTTCCTATCTTCAGTCTGACTCACTCTGCTTATTATTATTAAGGATTTGCTGAGGAACATTCTCAGATCAATAATGAACATCTATTTAGATGATACTGCTATTTTTGGAAGCACTTCCCAATACCAAATGATCCAAGACTTTCAGCTGATCTCTCCTTTGATCCAGCTCTAATAGCTCAATGGGGAAATAACCCCAAATTTTCTAATCATGATGAATGGTTAACCTCTCAATGTGGCTTCATGCTTTGAACATCTATGTGGTTTCAAGTTTATTCCAGACCTCAAATGGAACTCATTTATAATTGATTGTTAGGGAAGCTAGAACAATGCTCAGCTCATTCTAATCTCTCCAGGAAGTAGCTAATGTCTTCTGCCATCTTATATCTTTACATGCATCAGATTTGACACAAAATGAAGTACTGCTGTCACATTTAAACTTGAGCTGCTCAATCTTCACTTTCCAGCCTTCACAGAGTTTGAAATTGTTTATGCAGGCTTATGGAAGATAACTTATTCTCTAATTTTCTGTTCCTGTTCCTGTTCCACAAACAGTGTTGTAAGACTATCACTACTTTATCACTATTTCCATGGCAAATGTTCAGAAGAGTGCTCCATTCCTTCATCCTACCAGTCCAAACCTTTACTGTTAGGACATGCCACACTACTTCCACAGAATCAAATCCTCCTTATTTCTAACTAGTCAAATTACCCACACCTTGCTGCATGTCACACATTTTGATTGATTTTAAATCATTTTTATAATTTGTGGAGAAAAATGATGCATTTCAATATTACTCACTGATCTTGCTGATGTAACTTCCATCTTCTGGATTTCTCCTTCTATATTTTGGATAGTAGTTATTCCCTTGTTCAAATTTAAATCAAAGGAAAAAAAGTTTTCACTGGGTGGTGGTGAAAAAACAGCTTGATCTGACCCCTTTGATATGTATTTGATGCAATACTTGATTGAATGAATTGATGAGCAGATTTTAACATTGATATAACTGTCGAATTGTTGCAACAAATATGTATTGTAAGGCACAACTCACGAATTTGTGATTTCTTGATCAATTTGATGTCCATATTGTCTCATTTCATTCTTGCCAATATGACCTCCATCTTCTGGTTTTCTCCTTATATTTTTTGGATAGTAGTCATTCCTTTGATCAAATTTAAATTTAATTTATATCAAAGTGAAAAAATATTTTCAGTGGGTGGTTTGTGCACCCCCGGGGACCCCCTTTGATCAAAATGAAATATACTTATCCAAGTACCCTGGGTAATGTAGCTTCAGAATATATATGGTTATGGGTGTATCTCCAAAACTCCAGGAGGTGTTAGATAACACACAAACAGACAGAGGCCACAAATTTATATATATGTAGATATAGATTACAAATGTAAGAAGGAAGTTCAACTCAGGCAGCTTTTTCCAAAGAACTACCATTTTAGGGAAAAGACACCCCAGGCATGCTTTCTTGATTAGTACAATCTCAACCTCTTGAATTGAAGGCTCAGTTGTTATCTAACCTCCTCTTCATCAACATAATCTTTATTTTCCTTTCAACTTCTCTTCCCTTTATATCATACACTTCTTTCAACTTTAACCTTCTATCCTT
Organism: Acanthosepion pharaonis; assembly: GCA_903632075.3. Lineage (NCBI taxonomy): Eukaryota > Metazoa > Mollusca > Cephalopoda > Sepiida > Sepiidae > Acanthosepion > Acanthosepion pharaonis. The sequence continues at coordinate 71,920 of CAHIKZ030000675.1, read as the reverse complement.
ATTGTCTCTAGAGCCTAGTATTCAATGACATCTAGTAAAAAAAAAAAAATTAAAACTCTGATCCAGATGAGCAATTAACCATTTTCTTTACCTATATATATTACTTTTTCAATGTCTGTAATCTTTATCCTTATCCTTGTTCACACCTTTCTTTCATCATTCTCACCTACCCTGTTCTTCTTCACACAATAATTCTATACAATAAGCCCCAGCTCTTGTTGAGAGAACAAAGAAGAAAATCAGCTAAAATCAAGTTTTTGAATTGCTTCAGTTAAAAAAAAAACAAAAAAACATCTAAGTGCCTCTTGATATTTATGTCCTCTTCAAGATGTAACAGACAATTTTTTCCTATAAATAACAGAATCATTTTTTTTTTTTTTTTTTTTTACAAGAGTTGAGTATATTTAATTTATGGCTTCTGCTTGCCAGAGGAGGTCTCTCTTTAGATTTTCCCCTGACTGGTTTTGTCTAGTTATTTGCTGACCAAAGAACACAGATTTGCTAAGATCTTCATGAACTTTATGATAAAAAATAAACAAAACAGGCTTGGATAATTTTGGTTTTTCACTCGGGAATTTTTTGCCCTTTGTTTTTTTAATGAGTTATTGATTTCTCTTTCTTCTTATATGTTAATCTATGCAAGAACCGATACATTGTTAATGATGGTTTCTTGTTCAAGCTCCTGTGTGCCCCATGACACAAGAACATCTTGAAACTTATCTAGAGATAATAAAATCACTTGTCAGTAATTAACATCACATTTCAAAAAGTACTGCATATATGACAAGAAGAATTTATCCAAGCTTTGTTTTTTTCTATTCTATGTCTTTCTTTCTTCTGTTCTTCCTTTTCTTTCTTTCTTTCTTTCTTTCTTTCTTTCTTTCTTTCTCTCTTTTTTCTTTACTTTACTTCTACTTACTTTCTTTTTGTTTCTATGTTCCTTTTTCCTTTATTCATTTTCTTTCTTTCTTTTTTTCTTTCATTTATTTGATTCTTTTTTCCATTATTTTTTTTTCTTTATTTCTTCTCTGTTTCTTCTTTGGTTTCTTTCCTTATTTTATTTTATTTTTCTTTCTTCATTTGTTTCTTTCCTTCTTTTATTACTTTTTTTGTTTCCTTCATTCTTACATCCTGGGTAAGACAAAAAACCATATCCGCATCCTGGGTAAAATGATACACTACGTCCAACAGCAAGGAGCTTTGATCAGGAGCTTTTGAGGGGTGTGGAACCACATCTTAATTGCTGGTGTTCCCACGTCCACCTTGACCTGGGTGGTAGTACCTGTTAGGGTCCCAGCTATGGATAGTTAGTTAACTCCCAAACTGAGGTCAAAACACTATGAAAGTGTAAAAATATGTCTTAATACCAGAAATACTTTTAAAAAATTATTACCAACAATACATTATTACCAGCAATACATTTTTAAAAACAAAATATTACCAGCTATACATTTTTTGAAAAAAAAAATATTACCAGCTATACATTTTTTGAAAAAAAATATTACCAGCAATACTTTTTTGAAAAAAAATATTACCCACTATTCATTTTTGGGGAAAAAAAATTAGCAGCTATACATTTTTTGAAAAAAAAAAATATTACCAGCAATACATTTTTAAAGAAAAAATATTACCAGCAATACATTTAAAAAAAAAAAATATTACCAGCAATACATTTTAAAAAAAAAATATTACAGCTATACATTTTTTGGAAAAAAAATATTAACAGTGATACATTTCTGAAGAAAAAATATTACCAGAAATAGATTTTTTGAAGCAAAAATATTACTAGCAATACATTTTTGAAAAAAAAAATTACCAGCATTAAAAATTTTGTCAGCATTAAATAACCTATTGAGGCTGATATGCTATGAAACATAACAAGCCAAACCATCCTTCATTCCGTTCTGTCTTCAATTCCTTTTCTTCTTTTATCTTTTTTGATTTTTTTTCTTTCATTTGTATTTTTTTATTCTTTATTTATTTTTCCATTTTTTTTCTTCTTTTATTTCTTTCATTTTCATTCTTTATTTATTCTTTCAATTCTTTCCTTATTCTTTGGTTGGTTACTTTTATTTCTTCTTTTATGTTAATCTATGCAAATACTGATACATTGTTCATGATGATTTCGTGTAAAAAATCCTGGAAGCTACACAAGACAATGTCATCTTGAAACTTATCTAGAAGTAATAAAATCACCTGTTCATAATTAACATCTCATTTAAAAATCCACAACGTATTTGATAAGAGCATTTAATCAGTGTTTTGTTACCTAATCTATCCACTTTTAGCCACAATACTGCTATCACAAGCATTGTCTCCTTCTCACTCGCTCTATCTATACATATTTGTCTGTTTATCTATCTCTTTTCTCTCTCTCTCTCTCTCTCTCTATATATATATATATATATATATATATATACATATATATATCATATAAAACCCAGGTTGTTTGTGTGTGTGTCTGTACGTTTATATATTGGATCGGATTTCCTACATTTTTCAACCGATTTCAACAAAACTTCACAGGACTATGTAAAATTACCTTGTGGTGGTTCTAACAGCACCAAAAATTAGAAAAACACATTTGTTTTTGCATGAAATCAATTTGAAAACACGATTAAGAGGCATCGCTGTCACGTGAATAAAAGGGGGACAACTCATATCGAGTTATACTTATTATAAAACCCAGGTTGTTGTGTGTGTGTGTGTGTGTGTGTGTGTGTGTCTATGTTCGTTTATATATGGGATCAGATTTCCTATATTTTCAACCGATTTCAACAAAAAACTTCACTTTTTTTTTTGCAGGTAGTGTTTCTTATTGTCTTGCACTTTTTTTCTTTATTTTTACATTCAGAATGCTTTAAAATTCCATTTACAAGACAATTGTTTATAATAAAATTCTATTCAATCGGTGGAGACTCATAACGATTGAAAACAATGTTTTTGTTTGAGTTTGGGGTTGACCAATTCATAAGCCCCCCAAAAAAAAAAAAAAAAACTAATTAAGACATGCATGTCCATCAACTTTAAACAATAATCTTTGTCAAATTTAATTTTCAGTCTTTATGATGGTCGATACTTGATCTATCTCTTACTATTACATATCTGCGGGCAACACCGGGCTCTACTGCTAGTATATATATATATATATATATATATATGGGTATTGAAGGTGTTTTTGATGTATTTCTCTTATTTGAGCAGGAATTGGGAGCTACAGATTCTAAGGGACTAAAATTGTTGAGAGATTAAACAGAACAAATTCTCCTATATAGCAATGAATGCTGGACAGTCTCTTCACAGATGAAGAAGAGACCTGAAGCAACAGAAATGTGGTTCTACAGAAGGATGTTGAGAATACCGGAGACCAAACATATGAGCAACAATGAATGTTTTATAGAAAGTGGAAACAAAAAGGACACATATGTCATATCAGGAAGAACTAATTGAAATTTCTAGGGTACATACTGAAGAAAAAGGGGCTTGGAAAATTTGATACTCACAGGACAGATTGAAAGCAAGAGAGAATGATAAAAGCAATGCATAACCTACCTAGAGAACTTGAGTAAATGGATAGTGGAACAAGGTTTAAGAGAGATAACAAAAAGACAAAATTTATAAAGATTGAGGAAATTGTGGAGAGCCATGACCACCAACATCCTGAAGGGACATGGCACATAGAAGTAGAAGAAGAATTAGGCTCATGGCTACTGCCCAGATGGCCCCCACCTCTACTAGTCACTAATGTCAATTGAAACACGTATTGATGTATCAATTTCTGTTTCTTTAGTCAGGTGACTTAGGTGTAAGTCTTACAGCTGGCATTTTGCCATTAGTTGCCCAGTCCTTTTCAGGTATTGGTAAAATAAAAATCTGCAATTCCAAAAAGATTTAAATTTTGCTCTCCTATTCTCAAAGCTCTCAACAGCCACCCATAGAAAATGTCCCCACCACTAATTCTTCTTTTACGCATTACTCCCAAAGCTCAGTTTTTGTTTTTTTTTAGTTATATTTTGCTATTAATGGATTCCATCCACAGTGGAACTGGGTAGAGGCTTCACTTTTTGCCAAAAGTAAAAGCTGAATAGATTTGTCCCTTTGGCTTCAATCTATGACATTGTTATTAAGCTGAGCTTTATCTGAAATCATCACTGCCATTAATTTTCAAAATAAATCAGAAAATTTATTGTATTTATTGTAGCTTCAGAATTTTTCATATAAATCTTTTGTATGGAAAATGTCTACAGCTCACATTCTAGATACTAAGTACCAAAAAATATCGATTTAAGCTGGAAACCAAGCATTTTTACAGTAGAATACTATATCCAAAATCATGTTCATATTAGGTGAGGATCAGATAGAAAAGAATATAGAATCAGCAATATTTAAAACTTAATATATGCATATTAAGAAAAAAAAAGGCTTGGAGAATTTAACACTCACAGGATAAATTGAAGGAAAGATGAGGAGTGTGAAACAGTGAATAATCAGCCTGATGAGTTTATGTAAAAGCCTGGATAGATATGAATGGAACAAATGTTGCTAAGATCTATAAATAGCAGAAAGCTGAGAATAACTATGATCACCTACATCCTGAAGAGTTACAACACATAAAATACAATGAATTTCTTAGGTAACATTTAATGTATTGCAACAGTTAATGTGTTGGATAAGTTAATTTTCTGTTTTGTTCAAGTATTTTTGATTATCACAGTCATTATCAAGAACTGGATGTTCTGTACGGTAAACAAGGTTTATTATCTTATTTGAAAATTGGAAGAATACAATAAAAAATTCAATAGGCAATATATGTATATGTCTGATTGAATAAATTACAGACATTATGTCTGCTAATTTTTAATTAAATCCATTCATACTCATGAATAGCCTTCCATGTATTGATGTTTAAGATAAAAGAAATGTGGTATGGGTGTTTAAATTTCTTTTATTTTCATTTCCCAAGTAATTTCGATCTTCTTCTGTGCATTGTTATCCATTAACGTAATTTTTCATTATGCCTTTCTTTGTATAAATACTTATACTAATGAACAACATATAGTTTTGTACCACTTGCACTGCTGAGGATGATCTTGGAAGAAGATTGAAAGTACTTGGGAAATGAAAATAAAAGAAATTTAGACAGCTATAGCATATTTCTCTTATCCTTTAACATCAATACACGGAAGGTTATTTGTGAATATGAACGGATTTAATTAAAAATTAGCAGACATAATGTCTTTATTTCATTCAATAAGACATGCCTAAAGGAGAATTTTCTGCCTAAATACACAAGTATATATATATATATATATATATATATATATATATAAGTGAACACTGAAGTCAACACTCAAAAGCAACACTCTGTTTCATGCTAAATGCAATCATGTGCATTGTGTTTTGCTTGAGTTTTTAAGTATAGAGGGTGGTAATGCATTGTGGTTATTCTGTTGCATTGTGGGTAGTCTGTTGTATACCAAAACAAACTATTAAATAAACAATCAGAACTCATCTCAATATGCAGACATGGAAACATAAAAAATAAAATAAAATAAACAAAAACAAGTAAAATAAATTAATCCAAATAAATAAGTAAACTAAGAAAATAATAAACAAATTAACAAACCACACACCAAAATAATCATTAGAATAACACAATCGACTACCCACAATGCAATAGAATATCCACAATGCATCACTGACCTTTATATATAAAAAGTCGAGCAAAAACATAATGTATATGGCCTGACAATTGCATTGTGTTTTTTCTTATGGTGTACATTTAAGGCAATAAATATCTGGCCTGATGATTGCATTTAGCATAAAACAGACTGTGGACTCTGAGTGTTGACTTCAATGTCCACTTATATATTTACGTACATTACACTCTATACCTGATATTGAACACTTTAACCCATAAATATATAGCATCCTTAAAACTATATTTTATCATCATATATATATATATATATATATATATATATATATATATAATCTTAGTCTAAATATAATTATATATATAGAGAGAGAGAAAGAGAGAGTGAGAGAAAAGAGAAAAAACAAAGAACAGAAGACACATAGTGATTGATATTTTTGTAACCTAAGCAGTCATAAGACAGTTGTGTTCTCCTCATCAAAACACTGACATTCATTTCTATGTTCACACTGTATCTAGAAATATTCTATCTTTGATATTGTGTACTCTTTTCCCATGAATATAAAAAATGTTAACCCACATACACACACACACACACACACACACACATATATATATATATCAAATCAAATTCTGACGTTTGTAACATTCAATTTAGAATAGGGCTCAATACAATAGTAGAGCTCTTTATTTTAGGATATTGAATCAAAATAATGTAAAAAAATACACAACACAAATGCAATCATGTTTCAATGTGCATTAAAACATCTCATCAGGTGTTAGTAAATAACTGGTTAGTAGATAAAGAAAAACAGTAAGAAAGAAAGACATGATATAATCTTTTTTCCCATGAAAAGGAAGAATAAGGAAAAAGGGTAAGAAAGAAGAGGGAGGAGATAGCATTAGAATTTGTTTTGTTTATAATCAGATCCACCAATCAAAATAGCCTATGCTAAGTTCAAAGTAAGGGGAGAAATGGAAGTTAAGAAGCAAAGATAAGAGGTCATGACCCACAGATTTAAAATCGTAGACAACTTCTAGACATTATATTCAATACAAATGTAAGTTTGCTACAATGTTAACATATGACACATGACATTTCCTATGAGAGAGGAAACATAATTTAACAAGATACTTGACAAACCACATAGCTTGTAATTTAAAAGTTAGAATTTCACAATTTTATAGTTTGTAAATAATATGGATCTATGAAATAAATGAAAAGTTTAAAACAAAATGATCTAACGATTTTTTAAAAATTATTTAGATCTAACAAAATTATCTCTGTCTCTTCTACAAGTATTTTCATGGCAACTATTCCAACAAGCTACTTTTGCTGGTTCCTAAACTGCATGAATTTAAGTGAGCTACTAGGCTGGCAACTTGGTTCCACTCTTTCACTGTTGAAATGGTTAAATGTAACCATCTCTTCTACTCAAACAGCTTCTCTCACATTTCCTGTCTGTGGAACTCCCTTCCTCTTGCTTGCTTCCTTGATAACTATGAGCTTCAAATATTCAAGTGTAATGTCAATCGACATCTTCTGATACCTTGATCTTGTTCCCCATCTTTCTCTGTATCCTCTCCCAAAACATACCTCTTTACTCTTGTTCTCTACCCTCTGTAACCCCTTGCATGCTAGTGGCACTCCCACCTTGCTTGGGGTGAATTGCTTAAAAGAAAAAATAATTTACCAACTGTACTGGAAGAATAATGGACAAATTATACTACTGAATGTTGAAATTGATCTTACTGACAAAAATAAGCTTTATATGGTTTTCTAAAATATAGGAAGAAGCAATTGTCAAATTTCAAAGTCTAGTAAGATTGTGGAGTCAAAGATATATGTTTACAATTAACCGTTAATTCAAATCTTCATACAATTACATTGGTTACTATCCTTAGCAATATTTTCATTGGTACTTGCATTATGATTAAAATTAGTTTAGAGTTCTATTATTGTGCAACTTTATGATTTTCTTGAGATTATTGGTGCAACTATAACTAAGTTTTAATGTATTCCTATTAAATATTTTACTAAGAGGGTTGCTTTTCGGAAAATGTTTATCAATCAATTGAGAAACTTATGGCATATCATAGTACTTATTAATTGATTAAATGGAGGTGTGTACCAGATGATCTTCCTATTCCTATTTCTTTCCTTTGAATTATTATCATCATATTCTCTAAACTGAATTTTGGTGCACTAATACCTGCTATTCTTAAGAACTTTATTGTACCCACTGCTATGTTTCTCAAACACATCTTTGTCTGATAAGTGGTTCCTGATCCTACATTCTACAGAGGAAGGAATATGTTGGATAACAGATGTGGGGGGGGTTGATTGGAATTGGGGTGAATATAGATTGGGGTGGCATTATTTTTTATGTAAAGCAGAAAATTGTCATTAACTAGATCTAACGTTACATCAAGAAAATCAATTTATTTATTATTGGTGCTTATTTTAACCTTAAGATCTAAACTTTTAACTAACCAGTTATTTACTAATGCCTGATGAAATGTGTTAATACATGTTGAAATATGATTGCATTTGTGTAGCATTTTTTTTTACATGTTTTTGATGTGATATCCTAAAATAATATATATGAGTTGCATTCCAGAAGTCTTGAGACTTTTTCAGGAGAAACATTTATTAATTTCAAAGAAGTGCAAATTAAGATTTCATAAGGCATTAAACTGATAATCATTTCTATGTCCACAGTCTATAATTATAAATGCTCTGTCTTTAATACTGTGTACTCTTTCACCATAATATAACAAATGATAAACCATATATATATATATATATATATATATATATATGAGGTGCATTTCAGAACTCTTGAAACTTTTTCAGAAAAGACATCTATTCATTTCAAAGAAATGCAAAACTCTAATCTCCTTCAAAGTAGGCTCCTCTGATTTCAATGTACTTGTTATCACACTTTAGTCATTTCAAGAAAGCCTCATGAAAGTCATCCAAAGTGAAGGTGTCCAGGAGCTTTGTCACAACCTCCCACATCTTCCCAGATTGATTATCACTGGGCTCCCTCATCTTGTGGTTTTGAACCAGATCTAAGCTATGCCAAGTAAATATCTATTTCATCTAGCCAAAGCACCTGATCATGGAATAAATATCTGCATGCAGATTTTTCTAATTATTAATACTAGGTAGGGAATTTTCTCCTCATTTGATGCTTGTTGCCTTGAACCTAAACTCAACTAAACTTACTCAATAACTATCTACAAAGAGAAACAGATAGATTATTACATAGTTTATATATATATATATATATATATATATATATATATATATATATATATATATATATAAAAAAATCAACAAGGTTTGTCTACTTAATTTTTTTGTTGTATATTTCTAATTTTTAAATAAGGTGTTGAGCATTGAGTTGTGGCCTGATTTCCAGTAACCATTACACATGACACCACCATGTACTTTTCAAACTTCCAGCTTTTCAAAGTATACAAGCATGAAGAAAATGGAATTTTTCCTGCCACAAAGACAACATGTTGGTTCTTGAAAATGACTGAGATTGCTGAAAATACTTGGACAAAACAATAACACATGAACTTTGGACAATTTATCAATAACTTCAAGAACAATACTCAATCTCTTATTTGAAAATTAGAAAACTACAATAAAAAATTATACAGGCAGACCTTGTTGGTTCTTTTTACTCAAACATATTTGAATGAATACTTTCTGTCTAAATATACCTTATTTATGTATGTGTAAAATAGCATACAGAATCCAGATGAATTTTGAAGTATAAGACAAGATTAAATTACATTTTTCCCCCTTACGAGGCTTCATCATATCAAAAAATGAAAGTAAGAAATATATGTGTATATATTTGTGTGTATGCTTAAATAATAAATCCTTCCTCTAAAAAGAACTGATGATTTATTAATTTTATTATGATCGGCTATGTTCTGAATGGATACGTTACATAGAAAAAGATCAATTGTTAAACTTAAAAAAAAAAAAACTGGGAAAAACGTTTTTTTTTTATGCCATTTCTCATAAGCCACCAACTGGCAGGTGATATATTGAACCCACACAAAAAGGTGTAATACATGGTCTGATGATCATTTAAGGCATGAAACTGACAGCCACCATACAGTGTTTAGTTGATTTCTGTATCCATACTGTGTATGTGTGTACATATATATAGATATTTATAATGTCCCTATTTTCAAACTTGATCAGTCTCTCTCTCTCTCTCTCTCTCTCTATATATATATATATATATATATATATATATAGATAGATAGATAGATATGACAAAACTATAGTTTTAAGGTATGGGTGAAAATTTATGGGTAAAAGTGCTCAGTATCAGGGCTAGAGCATGTGTAAATATAAAAGTAGATACTGAGGACAACACCAAGTAAAAACAGTTCATTTCATTTTTGAACACAGTTTTCAGGCCACAGAACATTAATTTCACATCTGTTTTAATCTCAGTATCCACTTATATATATATATATATATATATATATATATATATATATATAAAATTGTGAATGTGGCCAAGTGGTTAGAAAGTTCACTTTCTGACCATGAGATGTGGGCTTGGTCAATTTATTTGTCAAGATGACTTATTGATGTCATTGACACCAGGAAGTGATCCTGACATGTGACACCTTTGGAATGTGCCTGAAAACAATGCTACATATTGACCCAAGATTTGTGAATGAAATTGAGCAGATGGATCTGCTTGAAAGTCATTGATGGTTGTGCAAGAATGAGATCATCATGACTGAGTGTTTGAGCATACTGATTTTTTCAAGAAATTCATCATGCCAGATTATGCCCTCTCACTCCCAGAAACTGTAGCTAAGATCCGTTCAGTATATTTTCAGTATAAATCACGAGTGTTCTCTGTGGATTGAGCAGGCAGCTGTTTGGCTAGCCATCCAGCCTGATATTGCGTAAGGTGGACAACAACTTGCCAGGAAGTGACTTACACACTTTCCTCTGCAGCACATATAGAATAAAGCCTGAAGAATCACAGTTGATGAAATTTCAACAGACTGCTGTTGACTGTTTAGCATGTCCATCATGCATAGTCCTCTTCATTCACTGGTTCAACCATTGAGATCTGTTGTATATTTCAACCATGGAAAGATTAACAATCAGACAACATGTTAAAATTATCAGAGCCTATCTTTCTTCTACTCTAATTTTTTACAATGTGAAATGGCGACTGAGAATGGATGATAGGAGCAGCTTTTGGTGAATCTGGAAGTTTCTAGACCCGAACCTTCATGTTGGTCACAAATTAGTCATTAACAGCATCATTATAAATGAAATGATCAGCAAAGAAAAAATTAAATTTGTGGATATGAGATAAAGCTAACAATATATATATATATATATATATATATATATAGGAGGCACTGGGGAGTAGTGCATAGTGGCTCGGATTGAGGAATCGGAGAGGCGAATTTGAATTCCAGTCAAATCCATTACATTCACTTACGTGCTAATACTCTTGGGAAAGGTATGAATCCTCTTCTTCTTCTCTTTCTCACTATGGGTAACTAGCAGGACAGACTGGGTTCTATAGCCTTCGATGGCAACTGGTTGATGCGAAGGACAACTCTGAATTCAAAACCTGTGGAGGTTTGTTTGGGGACCTTGTGACACATAGTGCACCAGGTCTCTGTTTTCAGCCCCTCCAAAAAGTGTGGTTGGTTCTGCACAAAGCCTTAACCACTAGAATCAAATCACATGTGCTGGTGTCTGGCTGTTGGTTCCTAGGAACTGAGCTGCTTGACCCTCATACATCAAATATAACAGGAGAGTCCACCATCTATATATATATATATATATATATATATATTATAGTGTTTCTTGATTTATATAGGTGTGTGTATAATAAAATATAGTTTTTAAGGTATGCTGTATTTATGGGAGAAAGGCATTATGTATCGGAGAAAGCATATGTAAATATAAGCTGTATGGATATAGGTATGAAGACTGGAAATTGGCAGTTAGTTTTGTGCTTAAACATAATTATTAGTCCATCCTTTAAGCATGTTGATTCTGCTTACATATATTTATATATATCTGTATTATAATATTATTAACAGGAATTGTATTAAATTTGATATATGTTAAATTATATAATTTTACATATATTAATTGCTAGTATTAATATCTAGCATTATTATTTTAATATATAGGGTGTTCCAATAACTTGGATTGAGTTTAAATGTGAATTAAGTTTAAGCGTCTAATGATTTTTTTTTTCTTTCAGATTTAACAACTTAAGTCTTTGGCAATTTCAACCATGGAATCAGACAACATGTTAAAATTATCAAAGCCTATTATGTAAATGGATGTTCAGATTTATAAATATACAGCCCAGTGATTTTGTGAGCATAAAATGCAGACCAAACAGTGACCTTATGTGTATGCAGTAGCTTTTCAACAATTTTCCTTGGATTTTCATCAGCCCAAATTCAACAATTCTGCTTATTAACAAATCCACCAAGATGAAAATTGGCTTCTTCTCTAAAGAGGATTTTTTGCGGCTTGTCTTTGCTCTTGCACCCAATTGACGAATATACAGCACTCCAAATGATCAGCAGGTTTCAGTTCTTGTGTCAATTAAATTTTGTAAGCATGTAAAGACAAATATTTTGTCAGAATTCGATGTAACCTTGTAGAGAAATTCAGTTCGTGGGTGCAATGACAAATAGAGGTGTCTTGATTTTCAGCTTCATTCTCATGCACTGCAGCAATATTTTCAGCTGAACGGCATAAACCAGCATACAATGGTGTTTTCACATCTGTCACTGACCCAGTTTGTTTGAATTTATGAATTTTTCCAGTTGCACTTTCGGTTGGTCAATTATGTTGACCCAAAAAAGCAAAGTGCGCAAAATGCATTTCTGTTTGAACGTCCATTTTCATAATAGGCTTCGATGACTTTAATACGTTGTTTGATTGTTAATCTTTCCATGGTTGAAGTTGCCAATGACTTAAGATGCTAAATTTGAAAGAAAAAGAAAAAATCATTAGACGCTTAAACTTAATTCACATTTAAAATTGGTTCAAGTTATTGGAACACCTTATATATGCGAGAGATTGATTTGTTTTTCATGGCTTATCATTTGCTGAAGCTTACATATGAGAGTGCAAGAGACAGTGTGGACATAGGAATCATCACTGTATGGCAGCTGTCAGTTTCACACTTTTGTGCAATCATCAAACCAAGTCTTATATATAAGATGAACATCAATAGGCCCATGTAAATGAAATGATGCAATAATCATTACAACATTCTTTATAATAACTTATAATCTAGAACACCTGTTATAGGTGAGAAGGAGGAGATAGAGGAGGAATATTTTACAAGTGTATGTGATAAAATATAGTTTTTATGGAGTGCTATATTTATGGAAGAAAACTGTTAAGCCTCAGGGACAGAGCATATGTATATATAAGCAGTATGGACATAGTTATTAACTGTTTCATGCTTAAATACTATCATTAGTTCATCATTTAAGCATGAAACAGACTGTTGCCATCTCGTGTTCATATTGCTTACACACACACACACACACACACACACACACACATATATATATATATATATATGTCTCATTGAGCTCATTTTGTGGATCATATTTAATATTTTATATTATTAGGATCCACTTGGATTATATACCAATAGATTTATTAACTGTACTATATATATATATATATATATATATATATATATATATATGCTAATATTAACAGCTAGCATTATTATTTTATTGTATATATGAGGGAGAGACAGTGTGAACATAGGAATCAACATTGTATGGTGACTGCCAGTCTCATGCTTCTGTGCAATCATAAGACCAACTCATATATATAAAATGGTTAAACATCCATAGGCCCATGTAAAAAGAAATGCTGCAATAAACATGGCAATATACACTTATTATTCTTCATAATAACGAGAGCACCCATTGTAAATTAGGATTATGATGATAGTCTCACAAGCCATGGTTAGTGATTTAGCTCTTGAATAGATATTCTATATGTGTGGATTTGTATTGAAGTTGGCTTTGACATATATGTGTGTATATGTAATTTGTGAAAGAGAATTAAGGAAACTATACATATATGTATATATGAAATCTTATTACAAAATGCTTTCGTGCACATTAAGTTTGTTATCTCTGTTTGTAATTCTTTAGTTTTTAATCTGCTGCCTTGTGTTTAACTCTTGCAGGAAGTCAGCATTTGGGCAGACACCATCACTAATATCTTATCTTTTACCATTGCTCTCAGTTAGTCACACCCTTACCCTTGAGCCACCACCTTTACTCCTCCACCCTTTTCTTATCAATACCTACTACCATCCCGATTTCCAATTACCAAACTCCTATCAATACCCAATATTATACTGCCCCATCATCTCCACCTCTACACTTCCTCACTTTCCTGTATACAAGCCTCACAACCCAACCAATTCCCCTAACTCCAAAATCCTCCACCCACTATTCGCTACCAATCAACACTTCTCTGCACTTTCTTTCCCAACCACATCACACAACCATCACAACAACAACCCCCCTTATTTCCAAAATCTTCTTACCCCAGCAGTCATTTCCCCACAGCAAGTAGCACTATCATTTACCATAACCAATTCTCTATCAACATTAACCTCTTCTTCTAACCCATCCACCCCTTTGACACCCTAATCACCATCACCACCTCCAACCCTCACCCCTTCAACCTTTCCACCTCCATCAGCTTACCTTATGGCTCTATGATCTGTTTCATTGATATTGTGTCCACTAGTTCCTTATAACTAACCCACCTACTTACACACATACCCGTCCAGTCTATTTTGTTACTGAAAAAACAAGGGGGCATGCTGAGATGAGCCTGACTAGTGACTAGCCAAGTTGAGCTGTGCAGCACAAAATCTAACAGACCCAACCATCTCCAAACCAGTACCAGGCTGGGACCCGGAGGTTTAGTTGTTCATATTGATTTGTTGGCCTCCAGCCATTTGCTGGGGAAACCGACTGATAACTTGCAAGGGGAAGGAAGAGGTGAAAGATTCTGCTGAGCTACAGACTGGCATTGTGAGGTTGAGACTGTGGTCAGGAGTGGGTAGAAAGTATTTGGTGCTGTGTGAAAGGGAGTTAATTCAGGTTTCTATGTCGAAAAGAGAGACTGCAGCTCATGAGCAATGAGTTTGACATTAACATCAAACTCGCTGGTCCAGTTTCTCACAATGGGGTAACAGATAGAAGGGAATATATATGGATCCAAAGAAGCTAATACAGATATGAATGCCAGGTAGCTGTACATATATACAGTTATGTCACATATACCAAAATACAGACAAAAGAAATGCAGATATATGTAGACATTCTAATAGACCAATTTGAAGATATTTGGAACAACATAGAAATGTGCAGTAAATTCTATTGCACTTTCAAAGTTAGATATGCAGACATAGATTTATTTAAATACATAAACAAACATGGATATAAACACAGAGATCAACACCAGTCAGTGAGCAGTGGTTAGCTAACCAATCTTGAATTGTTTGTAAGTTCAGTCCATATTTGGTGGGCTACAAATACAAGCTTTTACTTTGGTTGGTTAAATTTTATATATATTTTTAAGAACACATACACAGATATGACCATGCACATAAAAATAAAGAAAACACTTCTTTGACTCTCTCTTTCTCTCTCTCTCTCTCTCTCTATATATATATATATATATATATATATATATATATATATATATATATATATATATAAAAGGTGTACATAGACAAGAAATTGGATAGACAGAACTTGTTGATATTATTGAAACAAACATGTTTTTATATATATATATATGTGTGTGTGTGTGTGTGTGTGTGTGTGTGTGTGTGTATAAATGTGTATGCATGTGTGTTTTAAAAATTCAGGTATAAGTAAAATATATCTCTAAAGACAATATGAAGACAAAAGATGTTTCTTTTGCTAACACATTTTGCCAAAGTCTCTCAAGGGATGAAATGTTTTTCTTCAGTGTCTATATATATATATATATATATATATATATATATATAAAATGATAAATTAAAATGATAATCTGTATGTAATTTCCAAGAGGATAAAGATCCAAGGAGAGATCTCTGTCCAAGACATATTAAAACTATTAATTAATGAATATCAAACACATAAAATACCATAGGTAATAATCTCTATTTTATGTAAAGCTATAAAAATAGTCTTCAATCTTTCAGACCTGCAGGTCTGAAAGATTGAAGGCTATTTATGCATTTGATATTCATTAATTAATATATATATATATATATATATATATATTAAGAAATGGACAAAGTCCGACAATTTTATTTATTAAAGACATTTTATGTTTAACGTTCTTTTTTATCGATACAAGTTTTAAGTAAATGCTCTGTTTATAATAAACAGTATTAAATAACATTTACCGGCCTGAATGTCCGAGAAATTTTCATAGAAAATATTCATCCTTTGACAGGATTCGAACCTGCATCCTATACGGAATCGTCATTTACGCTGACGTGCCTAACCTCTCAGCCATAAAGGATCGTTCGGTTGGCAAGGTTGAATTTACTACTTATAAACTTCAATCTTCCATGAATCTCGTACATTTCTTAATATATGACGTCATTTGTTTACATTTGATACGCCATGAGCAGTTATGAATGTACGAGATTCATGGAAGATTGAAGTTTATAAGCAGTAAATTCGACCTTGCCAACCGAAGGATCCTTTGTGGCTGAGAGGTTACGCACGTCAGCGTAAATGACGGTTCCGTATAGGATGCAGCTTAGAATCCTGTCAAAGGATGAATATTTTGTATGAAAATTTCTCGGACATTCAGGCCGGTAAATGTTATTTAATACTGTTTATTATAAACAGAGCATTTACTTAAATACTTGTATCTATAAAAAGAACGTTAAACATAAAAATGTCTTTAATAAATATTTATATATATATATAATAAATACTTGTGCATTGTTTACTAATATATTTAATATGAAAATATATTATTATTTACATAACTCATACTCAGATTATTGTCTTCATCTTTGTTGTTGTTATCATGATGCTTTGGACATTGTGTTCTTTAGCTTTCATGAAGTGAGAGTTGAACTGAGTAATATCAAGAAACTTTTGAACTAACCCCTTTGTTTCATCTACAGAGGTAGAATTTTCTCATTTCATTTATCATGTCTTGGAACATCTCATATTCTTATTTTATTTAGTCCAGCTCAGTTATTGCTTATTCTGTTTTAACTGACTCTCAATCTGTCCTTCCTAGCCCAGAATTCTGACAATAGCCTAGTGGATTAAAGCAATGGTTTGAGAAATTGGTGACATAGTACTTGTGAGTTCAATCCCTGGACAGGGTAGTGTAGTCTAAGAAGGCAGTCCTTCATCAGCCCCTGTAGACTGGCAATGCATAAAACATTGTTTGAAGACTTCCAACAACATAGCATATATGACGAGAAATGAAGATAATGATATTATAATGAATTTCCTTAAATAAAAGGTTTAGAAGGAAACTTCCATCAATATTAGAAAGAGAGATAAAGTGGATTTGAGAAGAATAATATTTTATACTGACTTGCATTCTAATACCCTTGAGAAAGGTATGAATCTATGTTTGCTCTCTCCAACTATCGGTTAAAATGCAGGAAATATTAGGTGCTCAAGCCTTGGATGGCTTCAGCATTACTGAATTGAAAACTATGGAGATGTTAGCAAAAATGACTCCTCTATCTTTCCCCCCAAATCATTGCAATTCAACTATTAAAGTAAAGAAAGAGCCATGATCACTTATATCCTGAAGGTATATGGCATTTAAAAAAATACCTCATCTTTGTTTGTCCCTCTGTTGTCTCTCTTCAACATTTGTAGCATTCACCTTTTATTAGGAAAGGCATATATCCATCTTTTCTCCTCCTGGGCTCTTGAGCCTTGGGTAGCAGTCAGTTGAGAAAGAGGACAACTCCTAGTTTAAAATCATAGAAAAGTCAACAGCAAACTACTCCACCTGGTTTCCCAAGAAGTTAGGGCACTTCACAGATTTTTAAGAAAGTTTAAGAAATATGTTGCAAAGTAAATGACAATTTTGCAGTAACATGTAAGCATCTCACTTTGACAGAAAATGTAGATTTTATCCAAAGCCTTTTAATTGTAAAATCATTGTCAATACATTTTCATAGTAAAATCATTTGCAATGCATTTTCCTAGCAAAATCATTAGCAGTGCATTTTCATAGTAAGACCATTAGCAATGCATTATCATAAAATCATTTGCCGTTAATTTTCTTGTCAAATCATATCAATGCATTTCCATCATAAAATCATATGTAATGCATTTCATATTAAAATTATATGCAATGCATTTTCGTAGTAAAATCATTTTCAATGTATTTCCATAGTAAAATCATTTCCATTGCATTTTCATATTAAAATCATACACACTGCATTTTCATACTAAAATCATATGCAATGCATTTCCATAGTAAAATCATTTCCATTGTATTTTCATAGTAAAATCATATGCAATGCATTTTCATAGAATCATTTTAATGGTAAATTATTTGCAATGCATTTCATAGCAAAATCATTTGCAATGCATGTTTTCATAAATGGTTGCAAGAGATTTTTACCATAAATCATTTGTGGTGCATTTCAATAGGATATTATGAAAGATAAATATTGACGTGGGCGTGTCATAGCCCATATTGGCTGCATGGACAATGGCATCAACAGGTCAAATTCAAATTCCAGTGAAAGCCTGTGTACACTAATTCCTTTGGGAAATTCATGAATACATTTCCTCTTCTCGTCCAGCTATAAGCTAATTAACAAGGCAGATTGAACTCATTAGGCTTTGGAAGTGAGCTAGTCTTGAAGATGGATAACTCTGAATTCAAATGCCTTGCTCACAAATCATGGACCAATCTGACAGGGGAAGAACTATGACTCCACATTTCTAATCAGTTGGGGAAAGCCTGATGGGTAATACAGATAGAATGCACATGCGCACACACACACATATAATTGCACATTGAGTGTTGGTGTTAATAAAAGAGTGTTCAGCAGCTGAAGATTGTGTTGTGCATGAAACTTTGAGCCATGCTACCAGTGAGAAAAAAAACTGTATATTTATTAATATATATATATATATATATGTGTGTGTGTGTGTGTGTGTGTGTGTGTGTCAATGCTAATATATAAATGTTTAGTGAAAATGCTCAATAATGTGTTGAGTTTAAATAAATATAAAAATTATGAAATTAGCAACTTCACCATCCTGGTCAGGAATCAACATATATATATATATATAGGGTCAAAAATAGTGCAATACAGAAGAAATGTAACAACATCACCAGCATTGAAACCATTCTAGCAAAGATACAACTTAGGTGGGCTAGTCATGTTTTGAGAATGGATGAGCACAGGCTTCCAAAAATGGTGCTGTATGAACAATTAGCAAACATTCAGTTGGACATCCACTCTTATGCTACAAAGACAAATTGAAAGATCTCAATTTTTATATAAAAACCTGGGAAGCCCAAGCATCAAACTGAAAGCAGTGGCATAAGACATGTTTCATTAAGTTAAAGGGTTTTAAAGACAGTAGACTGAAGCACCATGATGAGCTTTGTCAAGCTCTGAAGCAGAGACACCATCAAATCCTGCTTTAACAGTTATGGAATTTTTTGCAAAACAAGCATTTAAATATAAAGGCAGCTCAAGAATTTGAAGTTTTTGTGTGTAGTATGCAGATTTTATTATAGTTACCATAAGCTTGTCTTTGTAATTTACAGTGGTTTATTTTAGTGTTTGTAAGGAGATGTCTTAAGGATTTTATGGAGAATAGTTGACATGGTTCTGATGGACACAATCACCTCTTTCACAAGATTTCTCAGTGACCTCTTTGGATTTCTTCTCACTTTCTCCCAGATTCAAGCAGTTCAAGGACAACCTTGTCCTTGCCTGTTCTTCACATTCCCAGTCTCATTGAATCTTTCGATGGTTCTCTGAACTAACATTCTGTTCACTCTTAATGATTTGACAATATCCTTTAGAGAGTACTTCACATTGTACATTTCTAAAATAGCAATTCTTTTAGTTAAATTTTTAACTCTTTCAAATGCTAATGCTTGAAATGATAAAATGTAGGTTAGTTCTGTTAAACAGATTGAATAACATCCCCTGAAAAGATAAATTTTTAAAATTAAATTAAAATTAATCTGAGTGTAATGATAAATACTGAACACCTTGAATATGTGTGTGCGTGTCTCTCTCTGTGTATATATATATATATATATATATATATATATATATATATATATATATATATATATATAAAAAAACAAAGTATAATATTTTTTCTCAATAAATCCACATTACAACCAAAAAACGTTTGCGGCACCCCCTTCTTTTAATATACATACTTTTCTCTCGTTGGAACCACTACAACATATTTCCTTTATATATATATATATATATATATATATATATATATATATATACACACCGGGTGCAGGAGAAAACTGTCCAAATTATGTTACAGCATAATTGTTCATCCCACAAAATGTTTAATATCTAACAAACCACTAAACTAAGTTTCTTTTTTCCATGTTTTCAGATAAGATACTTAGCCATTTTGATACCAATTGTAGTAAGAATCACTGAAAAACTGAGTTATACAGCTAGAAAGAGAACAGGCTAAAATCATTTTTTGTCAGCCCAACTGTCTTCTCAAATGAGCAATGGTGAGAGGGAAAAAATCATTCAGGCCTTCAGTAATGGTACCAGTATTCATACTCTGGCTTTTATCTTCAAAGTCTATTCAAGAACCATCAAGAGAATGGTGAATAAGTTTAAAGAAATGGGAACAGTAGAGAGTAAAACTGGATCAAAAGGTGACAACAGGAAGAGGGATCATCATTTCTACTAATAACTATAAAGATCTATTAGAAAAGATCCAACTCATTCCATAAGACATTTGACACATGAGATAGGAGTTTTACCTATGACAGTCCAAAGAGCAGTGAAAAAAGATTGAAAATGAAATCGTACATGAAATGTGTGAGGTACCCTGTTATTCCAGGACAGAAAGTTATAATTTTAGAGTGGGCAAAGATCATCTTGAATAAGGTGGAAAATGATCCTGAAATGATCTATATATTTGAACTTTATTTTAATCCTTCATGAGCTTCCAATCTTTAGCTATGATTATTTAATGATGAACATGTCATTTTCATTTATGATTGATTTCATCACAATTCTTCTGTTAAGCTTGAAGAGTAATTATACATTCTTATTGTTCAAAGGAGAGTCCAATAGTGTTATAAAAACCTTGCAGAATTCCAGTTAGATATTTTTAATCATTTCTAAGATACAACGTTTCAAAAAGCTTAAACTATCAATTGGACAATTTTGAATTTTGTTGTTACATGATTTGGACACCTGGTGTGTATATATATATATATATATATATATATATACACCAGGTTACACGAGGGGCTGCTAATATCTCTTTCTCAAAATCTGACTAACAGATTTTTGGGACAGTTCATTCAAGAAGTTTTCACTACCCTGTCATATATGTATGTGTGTGTGTGTACATATATTCAAATAAATAGATGCATATTTGAATATTGCTCAATAACATACAGGCATGCAGTACACACATTACTGTTTAAAGATCTTTGCCTGTATCTGAAAGAATTCACACATCCAGATACATTCAGTTGTGTTACAGAATGCAAAGGCCAAGGCCAGAATGGTCAGTGATTAGCCAGAGTGGCTTGTGAGTGGGGCATTCTGACAGTGATGGATTGCCTTTGTCTGGGTTTTGAATGTAAGTCCAAAATAGTGTGAATTCAACAGAGGGTCCCAAGAATTCTGAAGCATTGATTTGCCTCCCATACCCAGGTTAGCAACTGTCTAATACCACATGTGTCAGCCAATATGCAACATGCGTTCCTGTAGACATCAGTCCTGCTGCTGTCTTTTAGAATCCAAGCTGCCACTCTTAATAAAATGAATACCAAAAGTAAATGACCCTTTTCATTGATACTGTCTTATTTCTTAGCATGGGGATCCTGAGACAACACAGAACACAAGAGTTGTCTAAATCTGTATGTACTCCGCCATCTGTATAATAGCAACTATTTGCATTCGCAGAAGCTTATAAATGTCATTGGTAAGGGCCATTGAATGGAAGCAGTCATATTTCAGGATTTCTATAGGCTGAAGTGGATAATGACAGCCATAATGATAATGAGACTGGGAATTACAATACAGACGATAACAACCATGATAATAATGACAGTATTGATAATAATAAAAATAATAATATCGTTGCTAATCAGTTGACAATGACAGTCATAATTATTAGAAGGAAGAATCAAGGAGAACCTGATTTTTATAAGCATCATATTTATGTTAATAATAGCAAGAGTTGAAATAATGTGATGGATTTAATTACAATGTCTGAATGAGATGACATCTAGATTATTATTAATAGTTGTAGTAGTAGTTATTAATATAATTACTAATATTATAGTAATAATACTATTAAAAGTAGTTACTAATATAATTATTAGTAGTAGTAGTAGTGCAAAATTTTAAAGAAGATGAAACCAAGGACACTTATACTTTGCATCAGAAAGAGACAGTTGAAAGTTCTAGGGCACATAATGAGGAAAGAGGGCTTGGAAAATTTGACACTTACAGGACATGATGAGAGACAGAGGAAAGCAGCACATAACCTGCCTAACAAGCTTGTGTAAATGGTTGGCAAAACAGGGATTAGGAGAGATAGCAAAAAACAAACACTTTCTTAAGAGCTATAAAGGACAAGAAATTATGGAAAGCCATAAGCACCCAAAACAACACATAGAAGTAATAGTAGTAAAAGGAGCGGTGGGGAGGAACTAAGTTTTACTACACTTAATAATGGTCTTTTACCATTATGACATTTATGTAAATACTCCTTGTATGTGTTGTGTCCTTGTAAAGATTTGGCAGTCATTGCTCTCCACAACTTCCTGTCCTTTGTAAATCTAAGTAAGGATTGTCTTTTTTCTATCTCTCCTTATAGTGTAGAAATTATGTAAAAGAAGTGTCTAAAATATAATCACTTCTGACCTGGCATCTTGACTTCAGTTACTTTCTCACCAACATGACATGGCTTCCCTCTCTCTTTTCTGCAAATATTTTCATGGCAACTATTCTGATGAGCATTTTTCCCTAGTGCCCCCGACTACCTGAATTTCAGTGTGCTACTTGATTGGCAACTAGGTATCACCATCTTACTGTTGAACTAGCTAAACGCAAACACCACTTCTATTCTAACAGTTTCTTTTCTTGCACTTCTCACCTGTGGAATTCCTTTCTAATTTCTTGCTTCACTGCCAACAGTCAGTCAGTTATGTGCCATGTGTGATACATGCTTAGGCAATCATGTATCTTTTGACACATGACTGAAGAGGCAGAGTTTTTTCCTGCAGTAGTTGCTATTTCTTTCTGCAGTAGACCAGTTGCCATCCAGAGCTATAGAACCGAGTCTGTCCTGCTATTTACTCATAGCTGGGGGGGGGGAGAAGAAGAGGATTCATACCTTTCCCAAGGGTATTAGCACGTAAGTGAATGTAATGGATGCCAACAACAACCTTCAAAAATTTAAATGCAGCATCAATCACCAACTTCTGTCTTCTTGAATCTTTTCTTTTATTGTCCTTTTCCTCACTTCTCACTCTTAATCTCTGTATCATGTCCCTTCATCCTAGTGGCATTATCACTGTGCTTGGGATTAAATGATTAAAAAAAAAATAATGTAAGGACTTTAGTAACAGTGTTGGCATGAAAAGCTATCTATGATAATAATAATAATATTATTGACACTGGACTTATTGTTTTTTTTATAAATATGACATTATTTCTACACTTGATATTAATGTCATGAGCTTATTAACCAAATATTAATGGAATGACATCAATAATAATATAATAATAATAATATAATAAGGATTTTAGAAAAAATCTAACACCTTAAAAGTATTGTTATATCTATAACATATAATTGGAGGCATGGGTATGATCAAGAAAGCCCCAAACATTTATTGACATAAGTTATTTTCAGGTTTTGGGTTCAGCAGAACCATAACTGGATGATATTCCTCCCTCCACATTGAACTCTTCCTTTTTCATTCGATTACAAAACCATGTTTCTTTAAATTTGTAATACATGTTGTGAAGTTTTGTTTTTGTTACATTTTAGTTGTACCTCTAGTGCAGGTTAATGAACCTGTCTAGGGAGGGGTTACTTGTAGGGAGATCACAGTTGTTTTCCCTTGGGTTGAGCTCATGACAGTTTTGGCCCCTTTTAGAGAGTAGAACTCTTCTGTCCTTTTTGTCTTTGCTTCCGTTTTTTGGAGGAACGACCTCTTTACCTTCCTGACCACCAGGGTGTCAACACACATGGAAACTGGTCAACATGTGTACGGACTAGCGAATGAAAAAAGTACTTTCTATTCACTTATCTGCGAACGATCAAAGGCCATAAAGTTGGTATGTTATTTCTTTGTTCTCGTTCTGTAAATCTCCTCGTTCCTTTGGGACAATATGGACAATCGTTTGTTTTGGGACATATGTAAATCTTTTTAATATATGTACGTAAGTTGTTTGCCTTGTTAAATGTTTTGTTTGTTATGCTCATGTATTTCGTCTTTCTATATTCGTATTCAGTGTTAGTGTATCAATGGCTACACTAATGCTAATATTAGCATTAGTGTGCTACTGGAAGGCTAAAACACGTTATTCTTCCTAACACAAAATAGTCCGTAAACTCTGTGTGGCAGATACCACCATACTAATAACCATAACAAAAGCCCCAAGATGATTACAAGAGATTAGAAAGAAACTGTATGGTTTTGCACTGCTCGTCTACACAGCAGAGTATTATCAATGTAAAGAAAATGTGAGAATTGTACATGTTAAGTATCACTTAACATCAGAATTTGTGCCAACAGAATGCATATATTTACTACCCTGCCCTACTTCAGGTCTTGGTTAATGGATTGTTCTAAACAGAAAGGGAAGGAAGATAATAATAATAATAATAATTTGTTAATAGTTGTGTTTTGTTTTAAATTAAGTGTAAACAACAAAGCATCACATCCTTTATTTAGCTGAGGTCAATGGTTAGAATGTGATTATAAAATAAATGCAGGGAAAATTAAATTATTAAAAGTAATAATTATATGGGATTATTCAGTTCAGACAGATCATCTCTTTTTGAGTATAAGTGTCCTTTTTGCTCCCATTTTCCTTAAAACTTCCTTGTTGTGTATTTGTTCCACCAATAGTATTCTCAGCATTCTTCTGTAGATCCACATCTGTGTTGCCACAAGTTTTCTCTTCAACCGTGTGCAGATGGTATAATGGATAACAGCTCAGAATGATTAATCAGGAAGTTGAATTTGAATTCCAGTTAAGTTTGTTACATCCACTTACATGAAAATATCCCTGGGAAAAGTATGAATCAATAGCTTCTACCCCAGCTATGGGTTAAATAGTAGGACTTGTATCAGGAAAAAAAACATTTTTATCCCCAAAAAATTGTTCATGAAATATTCACTCACAAAATAAAATTTTTCTTACAACCCATAATTTATCCATAATATGTTTTTGGCTTTAAATCACCTACAAATGGTTGTTAAGCATTGGATATTTCTGTCACATCTTGTCTGGTACTCCAGTTATGTATTTAGAGATTCTTGATAAAATTCAAAGAAGAATCGGGAATGTCATTGGTCCAGACCTGGCATCTCAACTTCAGTCACTTTCCCACCACTGTAACATGCTTTTCTTTGCCCTTTCTATAAATACTTTTATGGTAATTGTCTTCTTACCTAGACTTTATGAATTTAAGAACAGTTTTTTTTTTAACTGAGTTCAGCCCAAGCATGGTGGTAAAACCACTAAGACACAAGGGTTACTGGGTGTTGAAGAATTAGAAAACAAAAACATACTAAGAAGCCAGAACAATAGAAGAGTAATCAGGAAAACAGTAGATAGCAATTGACATTGTATTTGAATTTTTGAAGATTAAAGTTAATTGAAAAAAGTGGAGCTGGAAGAGAGTTTCACAAGTGAGAAGTGCAAGAAAAGAAACTGTTAGTATAGAACATATGGTTACAATTGGCTGTAACATATGGTTACAATTTGGCTGTAAACTCATGAGACCTTGTCTCAGTCTAGTAAAGTGCTTAAATTCCTAAAGTCTAGATACCATAGCAAGGAAGTCATTCAAACAATTACCATAAAAGTATTTATGGAAAAGGCACAGGGAGGTAAATTTGCGGCAGTAAGAAAGTGACTGAAGCTCAGAAGCCAGGTCAGGACCAATAATATTGCTGATTCTTCTTTGGATTTTATCAAGGATCTCTAAATATGTAACAGGACCACCGGACCATGTATGGTAGCAATATTTAAAGCATGAACAAATAGTAGGTTTAGAGATATGTAAAATAGATTCTGGAGACAAAAATTGTCAAGCACAAAACAATGAACCAGCTTTCTTAGCAGCTGACATAACAATGGATTTAATATAGTCTTTTAATTTCATATCAGCCAAGGATGTTAGCCTGAAAAGATGCAACAAGTGATTCTCCTGGAAGTTAGCATCAGCTCTGTAGTAAGGGGTCTATCTAGTGATTAATAGATGATTAATAGAGAGTTCTTATCATTTTACAGTTGAAATGACTAGATATAACTGTAAGTTCTATGCTAACAATTTCTTCTATCACACTTCTTGCTTGCTTAATCCTTATCTGGTTTCTTGCTTTCTGGTCAACCTTGATCATTAAAAATTTAATGTAATGCCAATTGTTAGATTCTGTCCTCTTAATTTCTGTTCTTTTATTTTACTCTCTCCTTAATAATGTTCTACTTTTTCTCATAGTCTCTCATAATCAGTAGCCCCCGTAAAAATGCTGTAAAAACAAATCAATCCATAATCTCTAAGGAAATTTTCCAGCATTCACTGCCATATAGTTCAAGGCATGCTGAGGATACCATGGACCAAATATGTTAGCAACGACGATGTTTTAGAGAAAATGGAAACAAAAAGGAACCATACTTAACATCAGGAAGAGGGAGTTGAAATATCTGGGGTATGTAGTGAGGAAAGATGGCTTGGAAAATCTAATACTCACAGGACAGAAAGAGGGACAGAGGAAAGCAACACAGAACATAGTTGATGAGCTTGAGTAAATGGATAGTAGAACAGGGACAGGAAGATGTGGTGAGCCCTGATCGTCTGAAGGAAAATGGTATATAAAAGAAGATTCTTTTTTTAAGAACTTTAGAATTTTCTGTTTCTTCAGTTGAAAAGAATTCTAAATGATGAAATTATTTATTGTATTTGTGTTAAATTTTGAGAAAATGTTAATGTTCTAACTCTCCAAAAATGGCTTTAAATTTTTAGTAATGTCTAAGAACATCTTGAATTTTCTATACCAGATCAATGTTTTGACTAAGATGGAAACAACTGATTTTTTCTTATTTTTTTTACCTTGTCACTATTGACTTGGTGGTCGAGCTAAGAGAGAATTTTACTAAGAAATTTTTCAACAGTTAAAGAAAAATGTTTAGAATTTTCTATTACTTCTATTGAAGAGTGTTCTAATTAATTAAATGATTGACTGTATTTGTTATTAATTCTTTTTTAATTTAGGCTGCCCCACAAAAAATTTATCTTTGTATAAAATAATGCATTCAACTATAAAATTGGTGACCTTGATTAAGAGCACACTCTTTCTTTAACATAAAATATTAAAAAATACTTTTAATAAAAACCAAATGGTATTAAATGATTTTTTCCTTTTCTTCTGCATAATTTACCTTCATTGGATAAAATTGTTGCTCCTGATGTAACCTTCTATTTGTTAGAACTGAAAATAGTGTAATACTATTGGTCACATAATTATTTGTTCCCATCATTCTCTGAAGAGTGTATTCCATTGGTTAATATGTTAATGTAATTTAATTATGATGATGTAATCATTTAATGTTGATGATAACAAAATTCTTTTCATGTTGATAGCAGTTGTTTTTAAAGAAATGATTTCTGTTTTCAATTTCAGATGTGCAATGATAATTTCTTCTGATGCCAGACAGAATGGATTTTTACATTTTTGGGGCTCCTGGGAAAAGATTTTAAGAAAAAGGATGGACAAGAAGGAGACAAAACATTAAATACCTGTGTGTTTTGCAGTCTTCTTTTATGAGGAGAAAATGAAATTTGGAAGAAAAAGGACAAGACAAAATATAAGAAGAAAAGAGAAAAATATAAGACGGGAATGTTATGAGAAGCAGATGAAGAAACAAATATGTATTGGAATGGATCTTATTAAAAAAAAAAAGGCAACTGCAACAAGGAAGGAATGGAGGAAAACACCAAAAAAAAAAAACATGAAAAACAAAAAAAAAAAAACAAGAATTGGGGAAAATGAAAACAAATATGGAAGATATGTTGGTGCATATTGTACCCGTTTGGGGTAACATTGTTGCTAATGTCTGTTAGACAGACAAAATATAAAACCTCAACCCTGTGTGTGCTACACTATTTTAAGCTCCTGACCACCTTAATATTTCAACAAACACATATTTTGTGTCTCTGCAGCAAAGTAAGAATCAAGAGTGCCAGGGTATAACTGGAAAATTTCACTATAATCTGACTACTAAGTATATCTAATTTTATTGCTCATCAGATTTGAACAGACTCATACACCTTTATAAATATATGTGTTGTGTGCATTGATACATTCATATATACATAAACTACATATACACACACAAACACAAACACACACATTTATATATATATATATATATATATATATTTGTCATCATATTGGGTATATTTGTCATCTTTGATAATGGCTTATGTAAGCTGGAAGCTTAGATTGGATTTAAACATTTATTAATATGGTGTTTTCCTTTCGTCTTTCAATGATAACGTGATTAAGCTTATCAGACAATATGAAAGGAATTTACTTAAAATAAATAGACAAAACTTGTCTATATCATTTAATGAAACATGCATT
This sequence comes from Acanthosepion pharaonis, assembly GCA_903632075.3. Classification (NCBI taxonomy): domain Eukaryota; kingdom Metazoa; phylum Mollusca; class Cephalopoda; order Sepiida; family Sepiidae; genus Acanthosepion; species Acanthosepion pharaonis. Next base: position 43,100 of record CAHIKZ030000675.1, on the reverse strand, counting down.
AATATATATATATATATATATATATATATATGTGTGTATGTATGTATGTATGTATGTGTGTGTGTGTGTGTGAAAGGATAAGGAACAAATAGAAGATATGTTTATAAATTTTATTGCCCATCAGATTTAAAGACACACATCGACTTTATAAATACATGTGTTCATGGGTGCATTGCTACATTCATATATATATATATATATATATATATATATATATATATATATATATATATATATATGTGTGTGTGATAAGATAAGGAGTAAATATGATATGTTTATAAATTTAACATGTTTGTCTTTTATTTAAGCTTCATCAGAAATGAAACATGGAGGAAAAAGAAAATTCTGGTGTTTTTTTTATTTTTGTGTTATTTGTTTTTCATTGGTTAAGTAGACCTTGTGTATTTATTTGCCTTGTTATGTAGCTTCATGTGTATAATGCTTCTGTATTTGTGTATCATAATTCTAGTTGGTCTATGCGGGATTTTGTTGATAATGTGAGGTCTACTTAATGAATGAAAAACAAACAGCACAAAAATGAAATATACCAGAATTTTCTTTTCTCCTCTATATTTTAATTTCTGATGAAGCTTAAATAAAAAAAGTCAAACATGTTAAATTTATAAACATTCCCTATTTGTTCCTTATCCTATCATTCTATTGGATTCTGATCCATATTTGATCCATATATGATCCATATTCATACATATATATAAAAACTTGATATATGTTTGTATGAAGATATGTTTGCAAATATACTTAAAAAAAAATCACACACTCTCTTTCTCTCTTTGCTCCTCTGAAGATGTAGGTGACCATTGTACACCACAGCTTCCAGTATTTTGTTGCTCTGAGCAACACTTGCTTCTTTATATCCTCATGTTTTCTTTGTCGTTCTTGTACTCCATTTAAGGGATCAAAACTGGAAAGATTCAGGGAAATTTGATCTCATGACTTTTTGCTCATCATATTCTAAAAGGGATCAACTTATGCATGTTTATGCATTTATACATTTAGTGAGTGTGTATTTTTATGGGAATATATACAAACATATGTGAGTTTGCATACATATTTGTGTATGTATGTGCATGAATGTATACACAGAAATACAAGTATATATAGAAATATGTGCATGTATATATACATGTACACATGTAAAGTATATATGCAAATATGTGTGCAAATAAACATATACATATATAAACATATACACACATATCTGTTAACGTTTTAATATGTATCTGCACCAGTGGGAATTTATACATACATGTATAAAGAGAAAAATATTTGTGTATTTTCACTTATTTATATCAATTTGTACACATATATAATGATATGCATAAATGAAGATATACCTTAGTATATACACATCCATATGTATGAACATGTATTTATATAAATATATACATGTGAATGCATAGAAATGTATGTATACTTGGGTATATACACACCGTGTTTCTGCTTGAATATATTTATATATATATCTATATATATATCTATATATATATATCTATATATATATATATAAAGAATGTACACATTATATATATATATATATATATATATACACACATGTGTGTGTGTGTCTGAGTATGAATATTCTTTAAAGAAAATGCGTTTGAATTGATCAGTTACAAAAATAATTTTCTTCTAAGGAACCATACATTTTCCTTTCATATGTCTTTCTGAAATACAACCTATCCCTGCGATATCTTTAAATACCCCAAACATTTCCAGGCTTTCTGAATTAAAACAGGCCTAAATGTTGTTTTTGGTAACTAACACCAATTACTTACTGCAGTATAAACCACTCTGTTCAAAATATGCACAAGTTTCTGATTTGTTTTATGTGCAAACTATTGAATGAAGCCCCTCTACAACTATGTGTCAAACCAGTTTTATCATTTGCTTGGCAAATATCATGATTATAATACAAAGCACATTTTTTGCAAATTTGGCAGTTATGTAAACTCTGATTTTTTGATAAAACTCTCATTAATTTTTATCTATATATGAAAAATGATTTTATTATGGTTGTATTGAGGAATTATAGATTAATTTCTTTCTTATGGGAAAGAATATTTAAACATAAAAAAGAGCTTCTGTCACCTTGAAACAAAGAGCATCCATTGAAAAAGGTTTTTGCCTAAAACCAATTGGCTGGAGGCCTCCAAGATAAGCTGAAATGAGAAACTTTCTCAGTGGTTACTTATACCATTATGACGCCACTGTCAACAAATTCTCCCTCAGATCCAGGAGGCCTATATAAAGTTGTGGGCATTGCTTTCTCCAGGGATGTTTAAGAATTTTAATTGCTGACCTATGTAAATGATCAAGTGAAATGAAAGAGGCTCTTTCAGATACTGATTATGGCCACCTGTGCTAAATTTGTATATTTCACTCTTTGCTGCTAAATTTATAAAATCACCTTTTTCTGCTTCTGTTATATGCATATGCAATTAGAGATTGCATATGCATATAAATTGCAATCATTAATTTTGGTCAATGTGTACAGAAAATAGCTACCTATCCAAAAACTAACCTGAATTAACACTTTCACTGCTCCATTATTATAACATTGTTGTCTGGCTGTGCTGGCTTGTTTTAGGAAAAACGATTTAATCTATTTGACAAGCATAATGACGCTGACAATAATTTCTCATGGGCACTGCCAATTTTGATTTTGATAGGGTACTCTGCAGTACAGATTAAGCTAAACGACCCCCATCACATGCAGGTTGTATTGCACATTACTATATATTATCCACACTGGTTTGAATAGCACTAAGCACTAGAAAGTTTATAATGAAAACACTAGGTATTCACATTTCATGGTGTCTTGGAAACATATATATGTCAACAACAGATGATGCAACTTTCATGAAGACATGTAAGTACATCTTGAATACATATATATATATATATATATATATATATATATATATATATATGTTGTCACCACTGGGTGTTGACTTCAATTGAAGTCAACACCCAGTGGTGACAGTCTGTTTCATGTTTATACACAATTATTATGCCATGAGGATTGTGTATAAATATGAAACAGACTGTCATCACTGTGTGATGCCTTCAATGTCCACCTTTATATTTACATACACACTATCCATGATATTGAGCCTGTTAACCCATAAATATAGTATACCTTAAAACTATATTCTATCTCCATCCACAGCATGGTAGTTGGACTCTAATGATACTTGTACAGTTGCCAGTGGTATGAGTAATGTCTCATATGACTGACTGGTAGAGGAGTGAACTCCTTTGCTGGTATTATTAGCTTAAGCCCTTGGGGACCATGACCCCAGGGAGTACCTCTTCTTTGGATGGGAGCTGTGTTTATTGCTTGGGGTATCCCCAGAATGGGGAAGTGCCCACAGGTCTTGAGAATTTTTCCACATTACTGCCAATAAAACCACATTAAACTCAATCTTGTGTTGCATTTCATTGCATCATAGGCGCATGTTCAAATACTATGTCCACAACAGCAGGAGCGCTGACCCATATCCTCTTGGTGTTATTTTAAACTGACGCCTTCTTTTTTTCCATATACTGGATTTGGCTTAAGGTTCATATTTTCATGAAGCAGTCAGTGTAAACTGGCACCAGGAGGATATGTGGTATTTTTCATTATTCCAAGAATTTAGTGACACGTTCTAAAAGTTCTCAAGCAATTGAAACAGTCAGTTTTATTAATACACTTTTTTGAAGCATATGTGTGTTTTGCAAACCTCTATATGTATAATTCCTGCTGTTACCAAAAGTAAATTCTTATCATCTTTCCAGACTTTAGGCAAACTGCTTTTTTTGGGGATCTGAATGTTGAGATCATTTGTTGGATTATTATTGTGGCTTTATTATTCTTAGTGACGCTTTTTCAGCTACTTGTCTTCTTTTGAGTTAAGTGTTCACTAACTTTTTAGATCATCATTTCCTCCATGGAATCCTTGCTCCCTCATTGGTCCTCATATACAAAAAATGTCAATAATAATAATTTTTTCTTTAAGAATAGAAATTCTTTTCCTTTTTTTTCCTTCATAATTGTTTATCGGGAAGATTCATTTTAACTTTAAATTTTTTTTATTCTTTTTTCAATTTTTATTTCTCTTTTTATATGTGACATGTTTATTTGAATAATAATAATAATAATAATAATAATAGAAACAAGAAGAGGAAGTAGAAGAAGGAACTTTATAAAAAACAATATAAGTCATAATAAATACATTAGAAATAAATTAATATATCTTTGTAATGAATTGGTTAATATCATTGAATGGTAAGGATGTTTTTCTTAAGTAACAAGGGCATTGATCTTTGGTTGAAAATTGGTGAGTTTTAGTCATAAGTCACCCCACTCTTCCAGGTTTCGTCTATTCCTCTGCTTAATTAGAATTGCCTTTGCATTGCTGAAACCAGCTTCAAATTTAACTGAATTTGGGAATGCAAGTAAAAATGGCTCAACTGCTGCTCTGTTTTGGAGATTTTAGTAGTAGTATTGACTTTACTACTATTACTACTACTAAATATAGTCATATGCAGGTAGTGCAATGGATAACGGCACAAAAAGTGGAAGTGGCAAGCAAAATTCAAATTCTGGTCTCATTTGTTGTGTTCATTTGCATAAAAATGTCCTTGTAAAAAATGTCATAAATCCTTTTATTGTTCCTCATGCTAGAAATTAAATAGCAGGGTAGAATGAGCTCTTGAGCCTTGGGTGGCAATCAGTCAGAACAGAAGGAAAATCAATGAAGAAAGCAAGAGGAAACCACTTCACTATCTTATCCAAGAATGCATGGTAATTCACAGATAGTAAAGACAAAGGAAACTATGGAGAGCCATAATCGCCTATGCCCTGAATATATATCGCATTTAAAAAAAATAGAATGATTCACAAAGAATAAAATTACCATAAGAGTTATACATGAATGCATGGTTTTATTTTATTCTGTTGTCTAAAGTTAAAAGTCTAAATATTTGTTTGTATCATGCTGTTGTTATCTTGACAGGATGCACTATGCACCAGCTAGATCAGACAGCTGATATCTGCAGTTTGTAGGTGTAGCCACGAATATTTTGTCTGGCAGCATCTTATAGAATGGCATGTAAGAAAAGCCAAAATACATGTGTGTGGTGTTGTTTTTAATTTACTAACACCAAGAACAAAGTGTCTTCTTATGAGTGTGATTGGTGGATATGGCCTGGGAGTAAAGCTAGTGCCACCTTGAAAATATTTAGGAATGAGATTATCAAACCAAGATAAACTAAGAACTAAAACCAATGTTGTAGTACTATTTAGTCCACATGCACATTTTGTTGGATTTAACTGAGTTCACAAAATGAAAGTGGTATGACATTTCTGCAACATTATGTAGATGTTGTAAAAATGTTTTTTGTAAATACTCTGCAACATGCACCCAGTGTTGTAGCACCACTGATGCTCTACAGAAAATGGATAATAAATTTCTAGGAAGATATTATAATGCGCAGTCTTTATCTAAATCAGGGATTCTCCTTTAAAAAAAAAATATGTAAAGAAATTTTAGATGTTCCATACATATTGCTAAGCGAAGAAAACGTATTCTGATTTTATTTGACCAGTATAGAATTTTTCCATTACAATACATTACAACATAACCAAAATGTGATAATGTTAGGGATGAGGGGTCACTTTGGGGTCAGGAAAATAGTTGATTGCAATGTTACAGCAGCATCACCACAAGATAACATATCCCCCAACCAAAATACAATGAATATGAAATATTGCAAGATTGTTCTTTGGTAGCTGAGAAAAGACAACTGATATCTGCATTTTGTAGGTGTAGCCACGGATTTTTTGTCTGGCAGCATCTTACAGAATAGCATGTAAAAAAAGCCAAAATACATGTGTGTGCTGTTGTTTTTAATTTGCTAATACCAAGAACAAAGTGTCTTCTTATGAGAGAACATAAGTCCATATAGGTGATTACAATATCCTTATCTTCATATAAATGTCATGCATGGTGGCAAACCTGTTCAGAAATATCTAAACTCTCAGCTGTATACAAACACTTTCTCAGATTGATGGCTAAGAATGGCTTTGGGTGAATTAAGCTAGTGGGTCTTGGCAAAATCCATACTACTTCAAACATTGTGGACTTGTGCTACAGAATCAGAAAAAAAAACCGTACTAGACAATAAAAACCATATCACTTGAAGACAGTTCAACAGCAGCAACAGCTAAAATGGATATCACATATAACTAGAAGGGAAAATAATGGCATAATGAAGGTGCTGACATTCCACACTATTTCAAATAAAAGCTTACGATGGAAACCACCACCATCAATACTGGAAAGAGCAATAACAGCTACTAGACTTAAGAAACACATTTTTACTGTAAAATTGTTTAAAGAGAAAGATTTTATGAATTTCAACTGACAGTAGTAATGGCTGCTTGGTCAATGAATGCCAAATGTTTCTTTTTAAGGAAATAACAAATATTACCATTACTATCTGAAATGATATCTTTCATTTTAAAAAGCAAAAAATAGTAAAAATTAACCTTTCTCAAGATTTGTACAGCATATTTTATTTAGAAAAATTAATAACAAAGTGGAAATAAATTTTTCATATCATGTCTTTCATTCTTTAAGAATTCATCAGACTAAAGTGATGTTATACTGATGTAATTACACATGTACATGAAGGAGAGGGGACACATAAATTTTAATATTTTTTTAAAATATGTGTTTCAGTATATAGTCTTTATTCACTAAATTATATATAGATGTATAAGAGAGAGTGTTTGTAGGGCTATGGGTATATATGTATATATATGAGTGTGTGAACATATGGTTAAGATCTTCACTTTCCAACCATAAGACCAGGGTTCAAATTTTACCATGGTTGATTTATCAGAAAGGTGATTTCCTGATGTTATCAGTCTGAGAATGCAATTCCTGTATGCAGTACCTTTAGAATGCTAATCTAAGACTTGTGAGTGAAATTAGGTAGACTGTACTGTTCGGAAGCAATCAATGGTTTTGTTAGCATGAAGTCACCATTTATTATGACTGCTATTAATTGATCATGACAGATTATGTGCTCCTTTTCTGATCAGGTTTTACCCCCTGGTGCAAATTTTTCATGCAAACACACACCAAAGTGGTATTTACAGGTAGAGTTCTGTGGCTGCAGTTTATATGGTTATGGTGCTGGTGATCAAAGTTTTCTAGTTAACTGCCATGCCATGATGAAACATTCAGGAATTGGGTATCAATAACAATTAGTAGCAGTGATGGTTACTCTAAAAACAGAGGGGCTTTTAGCTAGGGATTGAGCAGCTCCACGCAGAAGATGACACACATTTCTCTCATTTCAGTTCTATACCTAAACTGCAAATAATGGAAAATTTTTTTCTTACATAACTACACCCACCACAAATCTTGAGGACCACTGAATAAGGAATGCAATATGAATGGAAGAGAAGGTGGTAGTAAGTGGAAATTATGAGGATACGCAGGAGATATAATGATTGAACCTTGATTTGAAAAGGTTAAGATTGTAGTGTTCAGGGAAGCACCCATGCACGAGTGGAACTTCCTCCTTACAAATGGAATATTGAGGAAATGCGGGTGATTCGACTGCAGAAGTAGCAGGGCATATACAAACTGTAAAGGTATAAACTAGTGGATTTAAAGAATGGAGTGCGTTTGAACCATTGCCACGGAAAGAAGGATAGAGAAGTAATTGGCTTTTATGGCATTGTGTCTGTGGGAAAGAGTCTGTAGAATGGAAAATAGGTTATCTTCCACATGTCTTTCAAAGCTTTAAAGTGGGGATTGAGCAGCTCCAGCTAGATAAAGCAGTAATACTTCATTTGTGGTCTAATCTGACTCTTTTTAAAGGTAAATCATTACAGAAGGAGTCAGATACTAACTGGATCAATAGAATGTGCTGACCATTTTGCAAGTATCTTTAGCAGTGGATCATAAATATGAGTTTCACTTGAGTTAAATAATGGCGGTCAAAGCTTCTTACAGACTTCTTTGTGTACCTCAGCTGATGGAAACACTGATTCTCATTCAGTCACCAAAGTTAAGCAGTATCAACCCTGGTCAGTACTGGGAGACCACTTGGGTACACTGATTACTGCAAGCAACCATCTACAATTTGAAATAACCCAAAACGTTTTTTTTAAACCATAAGAAACAAATCAGTCGATCAAACAATCATGTACCTCTGCATTGTTTTCAGCAAACTTTCACAGAGCTGAATCATCCACTCTCAATCAGTCAGGTCCACTCCGTGTCACTAAAGCTGTATGAGTGTTGCAACACTCGGCTTTTCTGTGAATCAAATCATCTTTACAAAGCCACTTGGAAAGAACACGTGGTGCAAAACAAAATTGTTAGCAATGATTCATAAGACAGGCACTTCTAACCATCATTCAATAAACAGATGCTCAACTCAGTCCTCAAAAGAACTTGGGATTTTAAAGTACAGCATTATGTGCAAGTAGGTAAAAAAATATTTTATTTGATGTCAGAGGTGGTAATGAAAAGAATACACTATGATTTTAGCAGAGAACATTTGGAAACAGATTAAATAGTCAAGGCTAAATATTGGTTGACACAATAGTATATCATACGATGTATCTGATACAAATTGCTTGACTATTTCCTAGTGTAGTGAGTTCAGTTCTAATGGGGTGCTCTACATTTCTGGCCTTTTACCAGACTAACCTAAGCTTTGGAAGGATGCATGGTTTAGAGGATAGTTTTAAAAATAAATACATGCTATTGAATCTGATCCAAGCCATATTCTTTTCTCTGAGTCATCCATACTCCCATGTTTGCACCATTCCTATATATCTGTATAAATTGTTCCTCTTACTCTGTAACCCTCTGTCTTGAGAGGCTCTCGGGCTTTTTATAGGTTTAGAATCATTGTAAAAAATGACTTAACCCACAAAAAATGAGATAATGCTGATTGTTATAAAATTTGGTGACCTATAGGTTAGCAAGGAGATAAGAAAAAATTACATGTTCTTGGAGTTGGGGAGGCAAAACAATTATATAATTCCCAGAATTTCAGTTAAATATTATAAATGCCTTTAGATAATACAGGATATTTTGAGAGATAGAGAAAGTTTACAACAGATTGTCTAAGAAATTAGAGCCATTGATAAGTACTAGTGATATGAGTTTTTATTAGAACCACCAGGTGAATAATGTTTTTTGCAACAGTCTTGCAAAAGCGAATGAAGATACTGATTTTAAATTATAACCAAAGTCACTTTTCCTGTATTAATTGTTATATTGATAAATAAAATATATATATATATATATATATATATATATATATAAAATATAAGATAATATAAAAGGCTCAAACACTAATATTCCATACTTATAATTTATTACATTATATCGTAATCCCAAACCAATTCATCAGACCTACAAATTCAAAAAAAGATATTTTCCGATTTCTTTTTAAATTTGCATTATATTCTTGCTCTGTCCTGGACATTGAACTCTACCTGAATTCTATCCTCTTAGAAATAAATATATATATATATATATATATATATATATATATATATATATCTGCCTCTCTTGCAAAACTAATTATCCTGTATACCTATGCTAATTTGCCGTATGAGGTATATTCTACCATATTTAGTATCCACCTAATCTGTTTCCCCACCCCAGCTACAATCATTAATACTGTCATATTATTATTTTATATAATACTAGCTGCAGGGGAACTTTTTCTTTGAATGAATATCTTATTGCTTCTCTTTCTGCGTGATGAATTTTGGGGCTGTAGCAATGACTCAGTCTGTCACCACATGAAACTTCTAGTTGTGGATTATAGTAAAATATAAGTACCATTTTATCCTTATATATTTTATATTTGTTCTGTCTTTGTTTATATTTAATATACCTAAACTGAGCACTTTGTTTGTCGTGTCTATGAACTTTGCCTTTACACACACCCATACATATATATATATATATTTACACACACCCATACATATATATATATATATTTTCACATATATATATATATATATATATATATATATACACACACACACACACACACGTATATATATATATAGGTATATCCACCGGTGATTGGAAGCAGCGTCTATACAACCATTAGACACTCATTTAGATATAGATGCCTCAGTAGACAGACTTCCTTATCCAAACACTACTGGGAACTGGTGGATAAGGGATTAAACCCAATTTTGAAATGAGATTCCTATCTAGAGCCAGAACACCTAATAACTTCCACGATTGGTGTGATCTATGCATGGCGGAAAAAATCTTCATTATCAAAGATAAGAATCGAGTTGAGCTGCTGAATCTTTGAAATGAGATATTCTCTAAATGTAGACATGAGAAACGTTTCAAAACTTGAACACCGTTTTTTAACATGTTGTCACTTATGTCGGCTCCATCTTAGTCCTATAACATCGGGCATGACATTTTAATTGTATGACTATTATGTTTATCTCTAAATGTATCATTGTGCACGTTTATGTGATGCGCTATGTATTTATATATGTATATATGTTTGTGTATGTGTATGCATG
>CAHIKZ030000675.1:0-30000 GCA_903632075.3 Acanthosepion pharaonis | reverse complement strand
TGGTGTAGGCAGTCATGGCCCTCCATATTTTCCTTTCTTTTAAAACCAGGATGTTAGATGCTAATTTTCCAGCATGTAGGCAGGCTTTTCTCTCCTTGGAAGATTGGTGCAATATGGTCTTCCTACCTTCATTTTCCTTTGTACTTTTATAAAATCCTTAGCTTTGTAACTATCAATAAAAACTGAGGTTGTCTAAGTAAAAAGCTAAGATTACAAATGCTGATTTCCAAATTAAGAAAGCAGGCCCCTCTCAACTTGGAATGTTGGCACAACATGATTTTCCTAAACTGGCAGCATTTCCCAATTAATCTGGACTTGTTCTAGGCTGTTCTAAGCTTTTTATGTATCTCCCTATTTTCAAAATGTTAAAGTGGGACAATCTTCTAAGGAGAAGCAATCTCTTGAATGAAGCATTGTTAAAAAAAAGATTCCGTTTACATAGGTCCCAGTATATAGACTTTGAGCCTGGAATAGTTGGTTAATTTCAGTGACCATATTTTTTCTCTCTCATGCTTTTTTTATAACTCCTTCCAGGCTTTAAATACCAAATAAGTTGGAAAAGACTGGTGGAAATATTGATGGTGAACATTCCATTTTATTTATCTATTTTCTTTTTAAAAAAAAAACTCTTTGACTGTCATGTGAGAATTTGGGTAAACATTTGTTTTGATACAATCATATCATTTTATGAATCTGTAAATAGACAATTTGTCAAAAAAAAACAACCAAAAAAAAACAATAATCTTTTTTTTTTAACTTAAAAAGATGGAAAACTATTAAGTAAAGAATTCGATAAAAAAAATCTTTCACAATTTCTATATCTAAATCTACTGTATATTATTAAAAATGGTAGGTCAGTAATAGAGAACATTGGGCTGGAGATCATGAGCTTTCTAGTTTAATCCATTAGTAGTTCAGTTATTTTAACGAATTCACCAAGCAGAAGGAAAGAGGTAAAAATTCAATTGAAAAAGATTTTTCTCAAAGTGGTCAGGGATATACTTGTAAAATCCACAAAACGGATTTCATAAAAAAATCTCTATCACCACCAATCTGCTAAACACTTAAAAAATGGACAAAAATATCTTGTATCTCTCATATCACAACCCAAGAGAGTCATATTTTAAAAGGAAACACCTTCTGCTTTAGGGATCAAATCAACAAAGTATTTAGTCCATTTGCTAGTATGAATAAGCTTACAAAATTTATTTTAAAAAGATGCAAATTTATTTAGGGATAAAAGCACAAACACACATACATACAGAAACAATGATGAATACGACTCCTTTCACTTGTTCTGTCACTAATTTTGACTGATCATAACGAGAAAAGAAAACAACGTTGGAATTTGAAGAATGGCACCAAATTCATCTGGATGCATATTTCTCTAATGTTTCTGGTGTTAAACATTCAAGAACAACACCCATCATCATATATATAATATATATACATACATACATACATACAAACACATGCACAAATAGAAAACAAAACCAAAAAGACAAATAAAGGAAGAGAAAAAATAATGTTACTTCCATCCTGAAAATTGTCATACCTATCATGACACAATATATTTCATACATGAATGCAAAATCCATTGACTTGACAATGAATGTAAATCTTTTTCACAGAACTTTGTTGGTCAAATGATTTATTCAGGCTGGACACTCATGGTTTTTGTTTTTGTTTTTTTTGGTGGGTGGGATTGTGCCATTTTAAAAAATTTTTTTTTTTAATGTTTTTTGTTTCTTTTGTATTATCTATCTATCTTTGTTTAATGTACAGACCCAACTTGTTGTTGGATCTGTTTTGTGATAACCTCCCAGCTGTTAACATTTCCTGGAATTTAAGTTTGGATCAATGTGCTGTTCACATAGCTGATGCATCCAGTGGATTCCTACTTCCTGACTTTTGTGCGGATCAGTTTTTCTTGGTGTTGCCGATGAATTTTTTTTTTTTTTTAAGTTCCTGACTGTTCTAAGCAGATCAAACATGGCTGACTGCTGATTTCCTGATCTCAGTCCATTTCAAGTTATTCTCACAAGGATAATTACAAACTGCTGGTGATTTGATCAGAATGTCAGCCCCATTCTGGGTCATCATTGATGGTTGATAAATAAGCCAGTCAAAAAAGTGGAATTAAGGCAAAGAATGAGTGTACAGTCTGAATAAACATGTTCCAAAATAATCTTGAGTTTGTTGTCTAAGTCAATTGAAACACAATTTTTTCTCATTGAAACTATTCTCAGTTAATTATCTTAATTTTGCTATCTTGACTCGTGTCCTTTGCATCCAAATTTTGATCTGCAGCCATTTCTTATAGCTTTAGATAAACTGATTTAGGAACTGCATCTTAAAGAATGAATTCACAACAGATTAATGATAGCAATTTTAATCAACTCCAGTTAAGAAAATATTACATCTGAATGTAAAATTATGAAAATTTTACACTCAGAATATTAAAAAAAATTTTTTTCAGGTAGTTTTAAGATCTTTTGGGTGATAATGAGTGTAAATTATTTATTTAAATGTTTGCTTAATGGTTAGTGACTTGAAAGAAAGAATTGATGAGTCAAGTTTGAATTCCAGCCAAGTTTATTAAATCCACTTTCATGCAAATACACTTGGGAAATGTATGAAAACATTTCTCTTCTCTAGCCTTGGTTGGCAACCAGTTTAGAAGAAAGACAACTCAGAATTCCAAAACCAGCCTGAAGAGGAATGGGTTCTGTAAGGTTATCTTCCCCACTACACATTCCAGCTACTATGACTGCAGTACATGTCATGCACCAATGAGCTAAATTGGTTACAAAACAAAAATGCAAAATTTTCAGTAATAAGTAAAATATTCCAAATTTTAAACTCAAGTTGCTGAAAAAAGACTGTTGGGGAATGCTGGACATTATTGAATGATAAATTGTAAATATGATCAATCAGTAATTAGGTTCACCAACAGCTACAGTATTCTTAGTGTCCTAAATGTAATGGAGAACTTTGCAAATCTTTTTTTTTTTTGTTAATCATTTATTTGATTTTGCCAAGGTTAAATTTAAATAATGCAGATTCCCAAAGTTTTCATCAACCAATTTAAAAAGATTATCATCATCAAAGATTACATATTTTAAATTCCTTTTATAACTGATGTAATCGAATAACCTGTCACCCCCATGAGTGACTACACTATAGGTAGTAACTTCCTATAAGTATCTGTAAGTCAACTGATTACAGAGTCTAGCTGAAATCTTTTTTGGCTTGCTGGTCGAACTCTCTGCATCTGAGCAGAGAGGAACCTGGATGAAGCTCTGCCAAAGGACAGAGTCTCGTTTGGGTAGGTTGACCAACCCAATCCTATTTATGCGGGTTCTACAGGGATTTTTTGGCCAAGCCTACGGGCTCAGAAGAACCACATAAAACTCGGCCTTGTGCCACATCTACCCTCATGGGGGTGGCTAGTAAATACCATCTAGCTGGAATCTTTTCTGCCTTCGGGCAGACAGGAAGCGGGATGAGGCTATGCCAAAGGGCAGAGTTTTGTCTGGGGAAGTAGACTTGATCCTGTTTATGCGGAGTCTACAGGGATATTTTTGGCTGAGCCTATGGGCTCGGGAACTCCACATTAAATTTGGCCTTGTGCCATATATGATTGCATGGTGCAGTTACTAGACACTGTCTAGTTGGGATCTGTTGAGTATGACTCAGGCTTATGCGAGTACTACCGACCTTCCAATAGTAGCACTCACTACTGGATTGACTTGCGACAACCTTTGCATAACTATTATCTTTATTCTTATTGTACTGGTTTTGTACAATAAATCTTTACTTATTTAATCCATCTTGTTTTTCAAGTATATATTCCTATTAGCATGGAATATAACAATAATTTCCTGACGCTCAATCAACATAAAACAAATAATCCCAGATCATCCTTATATAATACTGTCATAGATGGGTTATTCATTGAGAATAATATCATAATAAATCATAATATCATAATATCATATCATAATATCATAATATCATAATAAAGTCTTATTTTTTGCAATCCAGCTCTAATTGTTTTAGTTCTGTACAAGGTCACACTGAGAAACTGTCATTTTGGTGGAAGTGGATAATTCATAAAATTATCAACATTTTTAACTTGCAATATTTAAAAGACATTTTTATCATTGTGTACCATTGTCATTTATTGCTTGCACTGATGTTTGGATGGGCTACAGTCATCACTTCACGCTGGGCCACATCAGTTGTCCTCAGACCCCAAAGTCACAGCATGTCAACTGACAGTAATTATAATGGTTCAATCAATGAATGCTGAATGTTTCTTGCATAGAAGCAGCAAGTTTTACCATTACCATTAAATATAAATATTTGACAGATATCTGATTTCTTCTTATATATATATATATATATATATATATATATATATGTGTGTGTGTGTGATAGAGTATATTATATACAGGTGATACTATGGTTTATGTGTGCACCTCCACCAATGAAACATTGCTACCCTCTTGTTACTCTCTAGATATTTCCATGGAAAATGTTCTGATGAGCCACATTCCTTTGGACCATTTGTGTTTTTTTAACACCCACAGAGCCAACTTGTATTTTATACTGTAACTATGCTAAACAGACGTTAGTTACATTTCAAGTAATTGCTCCAACTGGGCCACATAAGGTTTCAAATTCAGAGTTGCCATTTCAGCTATAGTTCAGTCAAAAGAGATGGAATAATACTTTTCCTAAAAGTATTTTTGCAAAAGAGAATGTAACTGTTATCATTTTGGCTAATCCTCATTGCCAAAATATTGTAACCTAGGGAAGGTTACTGAATAGAATAATCACACAAAGTTTGGTTATGAACAATAATACTTAGGACAAGAACAACACATATAAGATTCACCAGTGGTGCAGGGAAGAAGTAGTCAACTGCTAGAAATGAGAGAAGTGAATTAAACAACGAATCTTCAAATGCTGACCTACATACAGTATTTACTACTGTATTTATGTGAATGGGGACATACCCATTATCATCCATAGGTATGTTACAACAATAATCCTTTGGTAAAGAGGAAGTTGCACTCAGACAGCTTCTTTCCCAGAACTGTTGAACACACTCTTGAGAGGTTGCTTCCCCAGTGAATACAATCTTAACCACTTCAAGTCTAGAGTGAGCCATTATGTATCCTACATTATCCACATAATATACATTACTTACTTACTTCTTTTATGCACTTGCAACAACTTGATTCAGTAACCCTCTCTCTTGAGTGGCTCTTGAGCCTTATACTGGGTGTCAGTAATATAAAATAAAATAATCTAACATTTTTTAAATGTTTTTAATCGTAAATCAGGTAGCTGTAGAATAAGCAAACCATTTTTAAAGTATTCTTGAGGAATGGATCAGAGAAAGTGAACATTACAAAGATAAGTGTAAAATAGCAATTGGACCTTCCATATTAGGAAAACACTTAATGTCACCAAGTTATATAATATATAATCCCCTAAAAAACAAAAAACAATTTCTTGAATAATTTTGAATTCTATGCAAAACGAAAGGGTTCAGAAATTCAAAATAAATGACTGCTGTCTCTTCTTTTTGTCAAATCCAATAAGCATTGAAAATAAGATTTGTTTCTATCATCGATTCATTATTTATCTCCCCACTGATACAGTAAGGTGGTGTTCTAAGGAATGAACTTTCTTCTGTAATTTCCTTGCTGAGTAGAATCAATAAAAGTTAAAATATTACAGCCTTCTATGTTTCTACAACTTATAAATATCACAAGACACTAAACTTAAAATCCAATATGTCTTCCCATCTCTTTAAAAATTCACCTTTGATTTTAAGCTAAATTTAAAGGTTCCTTTCCAAAGAAGTCAGTTTTGGATTTAATTATTACAGATAGTAAAAAAAGGTTCAATATATAATAATAAAAATAAAAATAAAGAAATATATGGAAATCTTACTCTACTGACAGATTATTTTTAATAATAAAAACACTTTGAAGAATAATTTTTAAAATAGCTGTCTTTTTATTTTATTTAACTCAGAACATATATTTTGTTAGATATTCAGATATCAAAGAATAAATGTAAAAAATGTTATCAAAATTCAATAATGCATATATATATATATATATATATATATATATATATATATATATATATATATATATATATATGGCCACTTGTATTAGAGGATACCCATCCATTAGGGAACATTTGTGTTTGTTCAACATGCACAGAGCCAACCTGTGGTTTATACTGCAACTATGCTCAGACCTTTACAGTTTCTTGGAGAGAGAATGTTATCTAGTGTGATCAATCTGAACAAGGCCAGAACACTCAAACCCTCGGTCATGATGACTTATGTCTTTGTGAAAGCACAGCTATTGATGGCCTCCAAGGGTTCTGTCTACCCAATTTCACTCAGAAGGCTTGGATCAACCCTTTCCAAAGGTGCTGCATGCTGGGATCACTCACTCCAGACTGATAACATCAGGAAATTTACTTGCTGACAAACCAACTGTGGTGAGATTTGAACCCGGGTCTCATGGTTAGAAAGCAAATGTTCTAACCACCCGGCCACATGCCCCCCCCCACATATATATGTGTGTGTGTGTTTGTATGTGTATAGATAGGTAAACAATGTGGACACAGAAATTAACACAGCATGGTGACTGTCAGCTTCGTTCTTACATAATCAGTAGAAATTTTAAACAATATATATATATATATATATATATATATCCAAGTATATGATTGGTGTATACAGAATAAATTCCAATAACCAACAATTACTATTCTTAAAAGAGTGCTCAATACAGAGTAGAGCAGAGATATAACTATTTATTTAAAATTTATAACATAAATATGTTATAAAATCACTACAAAAATAACCATTTTGTTTCAACACCCTCAGTGTCTTATCAAGTGATGATGTTGATGCTGATCATCACTTGATAAGACACCGGAGGTATTGAAACAAAATGGCTATTTTTGTAGTGATTTTATAATATATTTATGTTATAATTTTTAAATAAATAGTTATATATATATATATATGTGTTTATATATATATATATATATATATATATATATATATATATATAATAATTAAAAATACATATCATGTTGAAACACCACTTCTTATCTTACCACCTAAGTTATGCAACAATGAGTCTGATCAGCACCTATATGGTGATTGCGTGGGAATACCAGGTGCTATGACTGTGTTATAAGGGGTAACAGCTCAAAAGGTAAAATCAGAAGGCTAAGTTCAAATTCTAGTTGAGTTTGTTACATTCATTTATGTGCAAATACTCTTGGAAAAGTTATGAACCTCTTCTTCTTCCAGCTATGAGCAAATAGCAAGAGAGACTGGACCAAATAGCCTTGGTTGGTAACCAGTCTAGGAGACAGAAAACTCTGCATTCAAACCAGCCTGGCAAAGGGTTGGTAAAAAAACATATGAGCTTCTTATATGAGCCAACAGCCAACATGCATCTGGGAGATAGAAAACTATTGAAACAAATAAAAGCCTGCAATTGTATTATCATCTATGCTCTTTTGGCAAAAGGAAAGATGGATTCATACCTTTCCATGCGTATTTGGGTAAAATCCAATGCAACGGTTTTAAGTAGAATTTGAAATCAAGATACCAATCCTGCTTCCTGCACCAATAACAACTATATTATATGCATATGATCAAAAACAAATCTAGCACTTCTTAAACTTCTCTGAAGTTTATCTAAATTTACAGACATTTGAAGAAGGCTGGAGAACATATCTGAAAGGTTATGATAATAACACCAAAAATGAGGACATTATTTTGACTCTAAATAATTATGGAGTCAAGTTACAGATAAAATTTGAACTTCTGTATAGTATTCAATTTCTCATGGCTTAGTGATTTTTTACTAGTGATCACCTTGTACAAGGCTCAAGAGCCACTCAGAAGAGGATGTCTGAATTAGGTATGTGATATTAATGTGAGAGTTGGTAATGAGGATTATATGGATATGGAGTCTAGGTAATGATCGACCTTTGACTTGAAGAGGTTAAGATTAAAGCATTCAGGAAAGCAAGCATCCATGTGGTAGCCTGTTCCATAAAGCAGCAGTTCTTGAGAAAAAGCTGTCTGAGTAGAACTTCTTCCTTACAGTTAGAATATGGAATTTTGTGAGGCAGGTTTCACTCAATGGATACAGCATAGTTTTTTATAGTCTGATAAAAATAGGGTATGAAGGAAAGTTGACTAGAAAAGTTCTTTCTTAAATGTTGTCAGCTATCAGTTGAGTTGGTTTTCTTTGTTGCCGTATAGTGTCCTGTTTCTTCTTGTCATTGTAGTAAAGTGAGAACAAAATGATGTGACAATGATTTCTACTGTTATGAAACACCCTCTGTATTGCTATGCCACTAAGTATCCTTTTATGAGAGCTGTCTCCATAAATGTGGCACAGATAAATGTCTTTTTATAATGTCTTTTCATTGGCTGAAAAACAATTTTTTTGTTTTAATAATGAGCCAACTTTGTATATTGTGTATTGAGCTGGAAATGACTTCTCTGATTGGTCATTGTTGGATTTTAATTCCCAGTATTTTTCAAGCCTTCAGAGTGAAAATTTCCAGTCTGATTTCTTTTTTTTACTTTTTTATATCAGAAATCTGAAAACCTCATCCCTTGAAGTGGCTAATCAAACATGTCAGTCATTTACTAACAGTTATCTTCAATGAGGAGTAGATTAAACTATCAGCACACCAAATAAAATCCTAGGGGACCAATGAGTCTGTGGACCAGGGTTGTCTGGCACCTGACCAGTATGTTAAAACCTGATTGGCCTCTCTAGTTTCAATATTATTCTTTCTTAAAGTCCAACAGTATTCTGAAACCCCAGCTGTCTTAGCTCACTGAAATCTCAGTCTATATTGATGGCTGTGTGGATGTGTAGGTGGTGTAATCATTAGAGGCTCTGGGTGTGATCATTATTGTTGTAGCATATCTATGTACAATAATGAGTATGCTCTCATTCCCATAAATACAATAGTGAATACTGTATGTGGATGTCTGTGGTCTGCAGTTGGAGATTCATTGTGGAATTTACTTGACTTCTAGCAGTTGACTACTATTTCTATACACTGCTGGTGAATCTTATATGTGTTGTTCTTGTCCTAAGTATTATCGTTCATTACCAACATTTGCGTAATTATTCTATTCAGTAACCTTCCCTAGGTTACAATATTTTGGCAATGAGGATTAGCCAAAATGATAACAGTTACATTCTCTTTTGCACAAATACTGTTAGGAAAAGTATTATTCCATCTCTTTTGACTGAACTGTAGCTGGAGTGGCAACTCTGAATTTGAAACCTTGTGTGGCCCAGTTGGAGCAATTACTTGAAATGTAACTAATGTCTGTTTAGCATAGTTACAGTATAAAATGCAGGTTGGCTCTGTGGGTGTTGAAGAAACACAAATGGTCCAGAACAGATTGACATGCTCAGAACTAGGCAACTATGCTGAAGATTAGAAACCATACTGAGTTGAAGTCATGACATAATGATCATGACCTGGCTGTTAAAAGTTCTCAAACCAATCTTGCATTTCGGGATTCTGTTTCATGCCTTTTACTTTTTACTTTGAAGTCTTTTAAATCTGCTAACCTCATTAAGTGAAGACAAATTCATATGGCTATCTTTTTACACCTTGCATCCTAAATTAACACAAAATCTAAAAGGCTCATCAATGATTCAAACATAGGGAATTGGGACCTTTTTTCTTTATATTACATTTCAAAGCTTTTCACACTTGTGTCATTTCTAACACTTTTCTATCAACTTTCAAATCTGCTGGTTTATGCCAGATTATTAGTTATGACAAATTTAGCATAAAAAAATTTCAAACCCCATTAGGCATATGGCAAGAACATCAATCTATTAAATCTCTTCCTAAACTATACGTATAGAAGTATAGATGTGAAAAGATGAGCACTGATCATTTAAGCATTCCGTACCATATCCTATGATAAAAGGGGCTATGTGGATGATATAGGTATTCCTAGTTGGAATAAGAATGATCTTGAACAAAAAAATTAACATCCACTACCAAGTGTTCCAAGAAGCAGAACTCAAACATTTTTGAAACAGAAACTATAATCAGGAAATGGAATGAAATCAGTCATGGCACCTACCCTGAATCCATCATAAAAAAATCAGGATGTGGAATTTGTAAATACGAAATTCATCAAATAGAGTTGGGGGCCATCAGTGACATAGGTATTCATAGTTGGGATCATCTTCAGAAAATTTACGTTCCTTAGTTCCACCAGTTCTAAGCTTCACAGTTTAGACCCACCATGCCATACACATTGTAGTGAAAAACCCTCATTTCTTTTGTATTCCATTGGTGAAATGTAAGTTTGACCAAAACAGCTTCTTCCTACAAACCACTACTTTGTAGAACAACTCCCAAGAGGATACTTCCCCAATCACTGCAATCTCAACCTGTTCAAGTGTAGGGTTAACCATTACTGCATTTCCTCATAGACTGTGCCTCTTAACTTTTACTTTGTAATCCTCTACCTCGAGTGGCTCTTGGGCCTTATATAGAGTGAATATTACTGTTAAAAAGAAATAAATCAGCACCTTTTTACCATGCAATCAAGAAATAGAACTCAAAATAAACTTTTCCAAAACAGGAACTATATTCTAGAATTGGAATGAAAGCAGTGATGATACATACACTCATTCCATCATAAAAAATTTAGGTTGCAAAATTAGTAAATATTACACACTTCAAATATGTCTATGTGTGAATTAGTTTTTAAAAATTTAGTATAGGAAGTTAGGAAATTTAACATAGAATATTCTGTGCTAAGTGGTAGTTTCACCAACACTGCAAGTTGCTATTAAACCAAAAGGTTAGCCTAAAAATCAAATTATGTTATTAAACAGCCTAATCAGGTTGGGAGCAATAGAATCAAGCAGATGCAGAAGTTTAAATATTTGGGAAGTGCATAAATGCAACACTGAGATCCATAGATATATTGGGATGGCCAAGAACACATTCCAAAAGCTGAGCAGAGTATTGCAAGACAGGAGGGTTTCTTTGGTAACAAAGAGAAGAATACTGAGCTGTTACGTGACATCCGTTCTTCTTTACGGCATCGAATGTTGGATGATTTCCTCAGAGATGAAGAAGAGACTCAAGGCAATGGAGATGTGGTTCTGCAGAAGGATGATAAGGATATCATGGACTGAGCACATGAGCAACGATGCAGTCTTAGAGTGGTTATAAACAAGGAGAAGGCTTATGCTTAACATCAGAACAAGTCAACTGAAGTTTCTGGGACACATAATGAGGAAGGAAGGAAGGCCTGGAGAATCTGATACTCATGGGTTGAATAGAGGGAAAGAGAGACAAGGGAAAGCAGCATGTCATATATCTAATGAGCTTGAGCAGGTGGATGATTTTTTGATTGACATAGAATAAAAAGTAAATGGAGAGTTCAACATTTTGACTTCCATTTTTTGATGGCAGATCAAATGCCCTCATTGAAATTTTGCAGTGTTATAGAGTTCTATGTGCACAAATTGTAATGACAAGCCGAGTTTAAGTTCCAAATAAATCTGTTATGTTACCTTCAAACTAATGAATTTGAGTAAGTTTTGAAATCATCACCTCTTCTCACCACTCAGCTGTATTTTAAACAGCAAAGATCATGTGGCTTTCTCAGCTTGGTGGGTAGCCAAGACAAGTCTGAATCTGAAAACTATGGAAAAGGTAAAGGGAACTCACTCCATTATATTTCTCACGAATCATAGCAATTCATGGATAATAATTAAAAAAAAAAATCTTTGAAAAGTCATGATTATCTCTATTCTGATGAGACATCATATAAAAAATATCATTCCCATTTAAAAATAATATTACTTCAAGGAAGGAGATGTGAAATCCTTGGTTCAGCCCATTTCCCCAAATCTGACCAAATGACCCAACATCAGAATTTTATCAAGGAATTCCTTCTTGATCTGACCAATAATTTTTCAGTACCTCCTCAAATAAATAATAAAATTGCATTATGATAATCTTCTTTTATGTACCATGTGCCTTAAGTTGATTATGGCTCTCCACAGTCTCCTGTCATTTGTAGCTCGATGCAATGTTTGTCTCCTCCCAGCCACTGCTCTCTTATCGATTTGGAAATGCACGTTATTGGGAAAGGTATTAATTCCTCTCTCATCACTTCACACTATGGCTTAAATAGCAAGGTGAGCCTTGGATGGCAGCCAGTCTAGTCTGTTTGATACCTTAAAAAGACAATAGGAAACCACTCAGTTAACTTTCCCAAGAAGTTGTTACAATTCACAAATAATAAAAAAGGAATCTGGAAAGTCATGGTCACCTGAATCTTGCAAGGACATGGTATTAAAAATATATCAGTAATATTGGAAACAATTTTACTTTGAGGAGGATGCTGTAGATTTTTCGGTGTCATCCAGTTCCCCAAATCTGACCAAATGAACTAACATCAGAATTTTGTCAGAGATTTTTTTTCTTGATTAGGTCAATAATATTTCAACACAAAAGAGATATAGTATTTATAAAAAAAAAAAAAAATATTGAGTTAGACTAGATAAAAGCAATGAGTATCTACAGTTTATGAAGAGATACCTGAAATCTTGTACATTATGATGGTTCTACAGAAGAATGCTGAGAATACCACAAATAACACTGCCAGAATTTGAACTTGACTTGCTATTTCCACTTTTAGTATGGGTAACAATTATGCTTCCTCTATGGCAGTGAATGCTGGAGAGTCTTCTCACAGATGAAGAAGAGTCTTAAGGCAACAGAAATCTAGTTCTACAGAAGGATGCTGAGAATATCATGGACTGGATATGTGAGTAACAAGGAATTTTTAAGGAATATAGAAGCAAAAATGTATCTTATACTTAGAATCAGAAAGACAGTTGAAATTTCTAGAATCCATAAAGAGGAAAGAGGGATTAGAGAATTTGACATGCACAGGATATACTGAAGGCAAGAGAAACTGAGGAGAACAATGGATGGCAGAACAGGGACTGGGAGAGATATGAAAAGACAAACTTTACTGAGAGCTCCAAAAGATAGAAAGTTGTGGAGACACAGCATATAGAATAAGAAGAACATTTATAAGAAGCCGCACCTATAATCTTACAAATTCTATTTAGCTACAGATAAAAATAAATTCTGCATTTCAATGAACTATGTTCTAAGTTGTCACTTAAATTCTAAAATGGCTTCATCCAAAATCAGATAAAACGATCGTGACATTCTAGTATATTCAAAGGTTTTTCTCTTTTTAATTTTTATCTTAGGGTTGCATTTTCTATCTGATGTTGACAAAAAGATATATAAACAAATAAATCAGGCAGACATATAAGATCAATTGAAAAATAAACACCACTCAAAACTATTGATCTTTTTCATCTGATCTTGGAGAGTCAGGATATAAATAAATATTTCTGAAAGAATTAAATGTAAATATCATTTGCAAATCAATAATACAGGCTAAGACCCTTCTAAAACCATTGTTGAATCAATGGGTCCAAAATCTGGCTGTGAGTTTTGCCTTTAAAGAATTTTCTTCTGAAACAAAAAAAATAAATAAATTGAAATAAATTATCATCACATTTTCAAAGACCTACGCTTTAAGAACCTTAGTTTTATTATTTTTTTTAATAATTTCTTACACAGAAAATCTAGAAAAACATTCTCTATATTATAATTGTTGCCCTTTTTTAATTATCTTACACTCTAATAATGACATCTTCCTATTATTTAAATCCTGGAGATTTGACACTTCTTGCTTGTGGAACTCTTTTCCTGCTCCATGCTTCCCAGCCAGTTTTGATCTTCAAAAATTTAAATGCAGTGTCAATCATTATCTGCTGTCTTCTTGATTACTCTTCTATTGTTCTCGCTACTTAGTAATGTTTCTTTTTTTGTTTATTCTTTCATACTCTCTAACACCTTGTGTCTTAGTGGCTTTACTGCCATGCATGGGGTGATATGATTTTAAATAAAATAAAATGAAAACTTCGGTTTGTGTTTTTTAAAATTCCTGAATGAAATAAGATTAAATCATACTGAACCAATGCCTCCAAAACAAAACTGTTTTCTTTCAATCACCACAGAGAATCTTTTCTGTCTACCATCAACATGGCTGATACTAAAATCCAAGAGAGCAATTCTCTATGCCTTCTTGAGGCTCACTTTTTCCATTAACAGGAAGTGGAGTGACTATATTGAATCAATTGCTGGGTCTACTGCCAGAAAATCATTCTCATCAGAATTGTTCTTGCTTTAGTTTTGGAAGATCCCAAATACATAACATGGTGGCATGATAGCACCCTCTGCCTTAATGGCACCCAGTACCTTGCCAGTACCTAGAGCCAACCATAGCTTTGCTTGAGAGGGAAATGATTAAAATAAAAAAACTAAATTCTAGAATAAATTATGACTTAAGAAATGGTTTCATTCTTCATAGTCAAACATAGAAGTTTACAAAGATTTGCATTTCCCCTCAATATTTAATAAGAATAATTAGATTCTAGGTATGATGATTCAAAAATAAATTAATCTTTTAATGCTCACCATTCCCAAAAATGGGACTGTTGGCATTAATGGATTAAAGGTAGAAACTTATACTTAATACCAGATGTTCATTAACCTATAATTAATACCAAATATTTTAGAAAGCTATAACTAATAGCAGATTTTCATTTTAACTGTTTGAATTAGATTTTTAGTTTTTAGTGGAAATGTAGTTCTATAAAAGGACACTGAAAAATTCCATGAATGAAGCAGGTAAGCAACCAAAAAGTTTTAATGAAAATGGCAACCGAAAAAAACACTTGTAATCAAAATTAGGAAAAGACAGCTGAAATTCCTAGGACATAATGAGAATGAGAGCTTGGAAAACTTAACACTCACAAGTATATTGGGATGAGAAAGATAGGGAAAGGCAGTGAGTAACTTATCTGATGAGCTTGTGCGAATGGATGGTAGAAAGTGTGGTCTTAAGACTTAGAAAGGAGTTAAAAACTGCTAAGGCACATGGGATAGAATGTTGTGGAGAGCCATGATCGCCTATATCCTGAAACGATATGGCACATAGAAAAGAAGAGGAGGTGAAAGAAGAATTAACATCAGATATTAATTAGAGTGGGAATTAATAGCTAAAAATACAGATGCTGTTTCAACTACCCTGTAATATTTTTAATTTTTAATTATAATTATTTATATATTTAATCAAGAGAGATGACATCTTTTAATATTATAAATATCTCTATTTTAATTTATGTATATGAGAATTATTTACCAAAAAAAATGAGTATTTACATTAAAAAGAAAGAGAAATCTTTCCCCTACCACAATTAGAAAAAAAAATAAGACATTGTCATCATCATATTCATTTACATATCTAGACTCTTGTGTTAAATTTTGCATGAGTGTTGATGTAAATTAACCATTACACGGTTCCATAATTCCATTTCCTGTTAAATTGTACTGAACTACAGCATATTGATGGCATGTTCTTCCCTTCAACTTTTGTTAAAAATAACTGAAAAGGTTAGTCTTAGTTTAAGGAAAGTGTACACATTTTTAAATGAGTAAATTAACCAGATAATAAATATTTTAAAGAAAAGAGGCCCCCATCTTATATTTCATCAAAACTTTAATAATCATGTCTATATTATCAATTGATTCAGTCTTTGTCAATGAAAAAGCAAGATATTCTTCAAACTGTGATTCCATATAACTATTTTTCTTTTCAATTGCATGACTGTCAGCTGTTCCAAATCATTATTTATCTTTGACAGAATAAGAATATTAATCTGCAATTTTCAAACACTTATTTGGATTTATATGCAGAGTTTTGATTTTTATTTGTTTATTTTATGGTAATAGTTTTGTGTCAGCCATGATTTTTTTCACTTGGCAATAATCTTTCAACAATAACCACTGATATAATTTATAACCATCTTTTTTGATGAATGTTCTTGATTCAATTGGTCTTTCTACAAAGCAATTTATTCTTTTCTTTCTCATTTTTATTGGCTAAAACATGTTTCATTTTTATAGGCCAAAAATGAATTTTTATTTCGTTTACATGAAAGTTCAGTTGGGTAAATATTTACTGTTACACTCATTTCCAATATTGACCTAATGTGCAGGATCAATTTCTCCCTTACTTCACCATCATTGGCCAGTTAACTATTTAAATAGCATAAAATAATAATGGATAAAATGGGTGTAATAGTAAGATGGTACCTTAAACTGGCTGAAGTATGATGGATTCATATTGAAGCTGTATATATTCAACATTTAGTTTAAATTTAGTTTTATCATTTTTTTTTCTTATCCATTGTTGGCACTCCAGGAAGTTTTGATCCATGATGGATAAAATTCTTTATAAATGGAATATATTATCATGAACAATCATTTGAAGGAGGAATTGCATATTAATTCCTTTGAAACATTTGAAGGAGGAATTGCATATTAATTAATTCCTTCCAAGTAATTGAAAAGACAAAAAAAAAATGAAATCTCTGTATTATTCCTCTTTGACTTTTCATCAAAAAAGCTCTCTAAAACAAACAGACATTATCATTCTTTTTGGAATCCATTAATAAATTAAAAAATATCCAATACTCTCATCAGATCAGAACTCTGATATGGATGCCATGCATGACACCAAACTCATGGAGAAATATCTAAACTGTCAGCTGTATACAACTGCTTTCTCAGATCAATGATTAAAAATTGCTTTGAGCAAGTGAAGATTGTAGGTTTTAACGAAGACTATCCTTGTTCGAACCTTGTGTACTGGTGCTACAGAAAGATAAACAAATATCTGTACCAAATAACAAAAACCACATCACTTGAAGACTTTCAACAGTGGCAACAACTAAAATGGATAGCACATGTAACTTGAAGAGAAAATAATGATATAAACAAGATGCTGACATTCCACACTAATTCAATAATGGGAAGAGCAGTTACTGGACCTGAGAGACTTAGTTCCTGAAAAACTGTTAAATAGAAAAATGTTATACATTTCAATTGAAAGCCATATTGGCTGCTCTGTTAGTGAATATTAAATGTTTTCTTATATGAAAACAGCTGATACTACAATTAGAGGTTAAGAAAACAGATACTACACATTGATCACAACCTGGTGATCACAGAGTGAAGAAAAGTATAATCTGAGTAGCACTGGCTGTTTGGTCAATGAATTTTGAATGTTTCCTTATCAGAAAACGGTTAATATTACTATTACCAATTGACTTTCAGGAGCTCAAGAGAAACAACAATCATCTTTACCTTATGTAACAGTTAACATAACATTACATGAATGATTGCAGTAAAATAAAGACTGGAAACAGGCCTTGCAGACATTGAACACTATCTTAAAAAAAAAGAGATATCCCCAGAAATCACCATTTAAATGATATCAATCTACCACAATAGATTACATAAAGTGTTCAGTTTAAAATTCCATGAAAGTTACTAATAATTGAACATTACAGATACCTGATAATGGCTGGATAAAGCTGAAATATTGCATGTATAACAATAAAAATGAGGACTTTTGTCCAAATGTCAATAATGTAATTAATGACAACTCCCAGAAATTCAAACAGAAGATAAAATAAAATATTTGCTTTTTTTTCCTCCCCGACTTTTCAAATTCAAATGAGAGGGGGGAAAAATGTCACCACATGGATTTCAAGATTTGTGTAATTTCTAATAAGAGATAAAATGCTTGAAGAAAAGAAATGAAAAAAAATAACAGACTTTCTTCAATAAGATCAGAAGAGAGATCCTATATGAAACAGTGCATGAGAGTTGAGAGGGGTTCCGTATCTGCAGACATCTTGAAATACCAGGTAAGTGCCCACATCCATTTACTTCTTTTCTTTCTATCTTTTCTTCCAGGTTTCATTTTTTTCTTTTTAACTTTACCAGTTCTGTCCTATTCAATACTTTATCCCTCTTTCCTTACCCATAACCCCCCCCCAAGCTGTTAAGAAGGCAAAGGAGAGCAAGCTCCAGTTGAGAAACTGGGAACCTTTTGTTAATTCATCTAAAACAGGCCACACAGAGATCAGGTACATTAAGATCCCTGAGTGGCTCTCCCGATTAGATAGCTATCTGTTACACAATGACAAATGCATGGTTAACAAGGTCTTATCAGCAATGCATGAGAAATAGAAAACTTAGCAGAATAAAAACAAACAGTGAATAAATCAAGAAATGAATATAAAAACCTTAAACGAAAATCTTCATTTTTTTTTATATATTTATAAAAGATAAAATAATGATGTCCTCATTTTGCATTCATTCCATTTCTCCATGCCCTCCTGCTACCTCTTACCTGAATATTCCAGTGGCTCTAAATACCATCCAGTGGTTTTGTGGATATTTACTCTTAATGCGATCTAATAAAGAATTAAGAAAAGCTTCAGGGTTAGACACTTCGTCCTCCATCTTTTTTTCCCACCCTTACCTTCTTCTCTCAGTCTATAGTCACTTCCCAGCATCCTTTACTTTACAAGATCTTGGCCTTTTAATCCTGCCATCCCCACCATTGATACCATCCAGCCTTAGGGGTGCTACTTCCTACTGATATAACCTTATATATGCACAGTGATATATATATATATATATATATATATATATATATATATATATATATATATAAAAAAGCACTTTTTTTTTGTTTTCCATGTTATACTCTTTTCCTTCCTTCTTGCTTTTTTTTTTGCTCTTTGGATTGAAGAGAAACACAAGATAAAAACAGCAAATAATAAATGATGACACTACACAAAAAAGATTAGGAAAAATACAAATGAAATAATAATGATAATTACAACAAGAGTAATAATAAGGTGTAATTATTCTGATGATATTGATAAGGCAAAACTATTCTGATGAGGATAAGGTATAATTATTTCAATGAGGATAAGGCGTAATTATTCTGATGATAATGATAAGGTATAATTATTTTGATGAGTATAAGGCATAATTATTCAAAAGATAATGTATAATTATTCAAATGATGATGAGAAGGTGCAATTATTCAGATGATGAGAAGGCCTAATTCTTATGATGGTGATGATAAGGCATAATTATTCAGATAATGATGATAACAGTCTAAGTAAACAAAATAATAATAAACCATCTATATTCAGATGCTGTTGATGACTATGATGCCTTTAATGAGCACCATAATAAAATATGATAATAACATTAATCAACATTATCAACTATAATAATAATAATAATAATAATAATAATATGATGGAAAAAACTTTTCACTCATGTATAATGTGTACACAATGAGAGAACAGAATTCAGATGATGATGAGAATAGCAAAATGACAGATGTAGAAAGAAAACAAAATGATTGAGAGAGAGAGAGAGAGTGAGAGCTGGAAAGAAAACAATGAGTTAAAGAAATGGTAAGAAAAATATGAGAGAGAGAGAGGGGGAGAAATGAAAGATAGCAGTGAAAAGAAAATAAGAAGAAGAAGAGAGATGGAAAGAAAAAAATTAGAGTGATGGAAAGAATAGAAAAGTGGAGTAGAAGAGAGAGAGAGAGAAAAGAAAATCAGAGAACTGATGTAAGAGGGATGGAAAAGGGATAAAGAAATGAATGGTGGTGGTAGAAGTGGAGATAGATGGAAAGAAAAGACATGGTATGAGAGAGAGACAAAAAGAACATGAGAAAAATGGAGAGAGAAAGAAAGGAAAACCAATGAAAGAAATAGAGAAAGAAAAGAAAGCCAGTGAGAGAAATGGGAAGAGAAAGGAAGGAAAACCAATGACAGAAGTGGAGAGAGATGGAAAGAAAAGAAGATGAGAGATGTGCAGTGTGAGAGAAGCCAAAAATGATTATGAGAGAAGTAGGGAACACAAGAAAGGAAAAAAGAAGAGAAATATAGTATGTGAAGTATAAAAAGGACACAAGAGAAACAGAGCAAGACAGAAGGTGAAAAAGAAAGAAAAAAGATGGAATGATAGAGTAAGAAAAAAAAAGGGTCAATAGGGATTCATGATAGAGTAGACGAACATAAAAATGAATACGCAAAATAACTATAAAGAAAAGAGTATAGAAAAAATAAGGATCTTTTTCTTTTTATGTGCCATGTCCTTTCAGTACATTGACGATCATGGCTCTCTAATTCCCCCTATCCCATGTAGCTCTCAATAAGTTTCATACCTCTGCCAACTCCCCCAGACTATGTTCTGCCATCCACTTGATTAAGCCTGCCAGGCATGTCATGTGTTGCTTTCCCTTATCTCTTTTTCCTTGTTTGATCTGTGAGTATCAGTTTCTCCAGACCCTCCTTTCTTATGTTAAGTATAAGCTTCCTCCTTGTTTGCATCCTTTCCAAGACCTCATCATTGCTCACACACTCACTCTATGATATCCTTAGCATCCTTCTATAGAAATGGATAGATTTCTCATAAAAAAAATGGTAGTTGCACACAGTGTTGATAGCAGACACAGAAATTAGGCTACAGGCACTTCTCCAGAAGGCAGTAGAAGAAAGAGAGAAGAAAGGACTAACTATCAATTCTAAGAAGACAGAATGTAAGATTATCAGCAAAAGGAACAACTGAAGATGAATTTGAGACACCAAAATTTGACAAGCAAAAGTATTTAAATATTGCTAGGAACTGTTTTAACAGAGGACAAAAAATGCGACACCAAAGCCCGAAGGTGAATTGGAATAGCAAAAGAAGTCTTTCAAAAGTTAAGCAAAGTATTAAGAAACTGGGAAATTTTTGTTAGAAACAAAGAACTAAGTGTTAAGAAATATCAGTCCTTGTAGATAGCAATGAATACTGAACAATCTCCTCACAGATGGAGAAGAGACTTAAGGCAACAGAAATGTAGTTCTACAGAAGGATGCTGAGAATACCATGAATTGAATGTATGAGCAATGAGGAAATTCTAGAGAAAATGGAAACAAAATGTAAGTTATACTTAGAATCAGAAAGAGACAATTGAAATTTGTAAGGCACATAATGAGGAAAAAGGGCTTGGAAAATTTGACACTCACAGGTTGTGTTGAAGTCAAGAGAGAAAGAGGAAAATGGTTGGCAGAACAGAAATTAGGAGAAATAAAAGATAGACAATATTTACTAAGAGCTGTAAAGGACAGGAAGTTGTGGAGAGCCATGATCACCCATGCCCTGAAGGGACACTGCATATAGAAAAAGAAGAAGATGACAGCACAATAAGAAAATGTGGCATTTGATAAAACTGCGTAAGATTAAATACAGAAAAAAGAGGGTAACATATAAAGTGGGGGGAATCTTGCCCCCACCCCACCCCCAAAGCTCAAGGCCCTAATGGACAAGACTAAATTATTTGAGTCTTAATCTTCTTTCTTATTATTGCTTGAGCTGCCATCAGCCATTCTCACATCTACTTTACACACAGAACCGATTTCCCAGTTTTTTTTTGTTTATTTATCATAATTTTTCTTTTTATTTCTTTTTTTTCCTGAAGCTTTATAAATAGTTTCCTTTCTTTTTTTTTTTTTTTTTTTTAACCTTTTCTTTTTATCTTAACAACTGTTAAAAATGTATTCCTCCCCCCTCCACTTTTTCTTTTCCTCTGATAATGACAGTGTATAGCAGCGGTTTTTAACAGATACAGTGCATAACTAGAAAACTGTATCATCTAACAATATGACTGGTATCATTTCTATGGTTCTTTAATTTTTTTTTTTAAATTTATTTTCCCTTGCTGTATATGTGTGCATGTGCAAATGTTGATGCAAATGAAATGCAAGCAACACACCATAACCATTGTCAACACGAAGATTACCGCATTTACTGATAGCAAACCTGCAGCCGAAAATTGGATACTGCTCCTGTCAGTAATTATTGTGACGATGTCATTTCTAAAAATATATCTAGTATTTACTCTTAGGAGTTTTAGAAGAAGCAAGTGCTGAGTCAGCAGTTAAAACTGAATTTAAACAGAATAAGAAAAATCCAATATACTTGTGTTCATTGTTAAAAATAAAAACATTTTAACCTTTTTCTATACATGTAATTTTATTAAGGTTTTATAAATATACCTATAAAAGCATTCCACTATCAATATAATATCCGATATGTATTTGTATATTTATTGTTGTTGCTGTAAATTTTGGCAGAGAGACATTAATATAACAAGTGATTATAACCCCCACCCCAGCAGGTCAAATATACAGTCCATCAAAATCTTTCAGGTTAAGCAGTTTGATAAAATTAACTTACAAACACAAAGTTAGGCGGAGTGCACAGATACTCCAATGATCCTTGACACAGGGCCAGGGAGTGACACTTTGACAACAGAGAACACAGATATTCCAGTGATCCTTGAGGGAGATGGAGAGAGCCAGGGAATGACACTTGGTTCCAGCACAGGGTGCACAAATACTATAGTGACCTGAAGACTAAGTATGGACACTTTAATACACAGATACTACAAGGATGTTAGTCAGATTCTTATGTAAATAAACACCTACGTGCACCTATGTATATTTGTATATTTAAAAGTTCTCCTATTGAAACAGAAAATAGTAAGGGCTTAACAAAATGTGTCACTGTCTTTGATAAGTAAGTAAGTATAAAATAAATCCTAGGCATAGTCTGATACTATGTTCAAAAGAGTGTGATATCCAGTGAGAATATCCCTCAATACAGTTGTAATGATCTCCAAGACCTGCTTGCTAACCTCTTTTATTAACTGCTGCTTAGTGTGTAAAAGGTTCAAAATGTGGAGTACCCAGTGAGAATCCTACTCACTAAAAAGGTGAATATGTATCTATGTAGCTGAGTTTGGATCTGAAAATTTCACTATATAATGCTTGATCTCTATGAATAATTTAGAAGCATTGTATAACAGAATGCAGAGTCTGGGCCAGAGCGATTGTGTTGTAATGGAATGTCCCACACTCCCTATCACCTATGTGGACTAACTTTATCAGTAGATATATATATATAATAAGTACAGGATATACCTGGCAGACTTGATTCAGGAATTACTAGCTTGCTAACTGATTCCCTGTCTTTCAGTAGTGTATTCTCTTTTACAATAAACCTCTCTTTCTTCCATCTATGCTAGTGTTGCTGTTCCTTTCACTTAAGTACCATATTTGTCTGTTTGTAACCAATGATACAACAGATTGGTAAGAATAAATTGTGGGTAATAGATTGAATTTGTTTAAGTTTGGTATATAAGTCCAAAATGGCATGAAGTCAGCAAAGAGCCACAGGAATTTTGAAGCATCAATACACTTTGCACACCAAGATCTTATAGACAGGATAAGGCTACACCTCGAGGAATGCTTAGCCAATGAGTGGGCATACATTCCCCTGAAGTTCTTCCTTCCAGTAACTCCTAGAATTGATGCTACCACATCTTTCCCTCCTATAATAAAACAAAGAAATCGCCTTTAGATGATACAGTCTATGAATTAGCATTGCGGGCTGAAGCCAGTGATGACACAAAATACAACAGTTGGGCTAAGTACAGCTATACACAATGCAAAATGGGATTGGTACCTGAAGAAGGCTGTTGAATTTGCTTTCACATTAATACCCTTGAAAATATATGAATCCATCTTTTATGCATCACAGTCTAGGAAAAGTACAATCAGTTTGGTATGAGGCAATTAATTCCACCTAAAAAAAAAAAACTTTCATGAAACTATAAAAGCAATGTCAAGCATTCTAAGGTTGTGGCTCTATATTTAACAGGAAAGTCTATAGTGGTAAAATACATACAACAATGGATTAAGTGCATTGACAAGGAAGAATATAATATTGAAAAATAAATGCTTTTTTAATGAATAAGCTATGGACATTGATCAACTGTTTCAAAGTAATGGTCTGTGAGATAAGCTTGATAACTATGGTTTCATTGAAAGGTATGCTTCAATATCCTGATATTTTTTTAACCTGGGCTTTGTATGACCAAGGCTAACAGTGAGTGGTAGAGTGTGAGGATTGAACTCAGGACAAGTTGACTAATGTCAGGAAGTATGTAATTGCATAATACTGATCAGATATTAAACAGTTGATAAATGAAATCCAAATACCAGTTGGTATTATGTGAACTTGTATCAGGTATGAATCCACTTCTCCCTTTGCTTTGTATATCTCCAGTCTTGGCTTGTGAAAATCAACAATAAAAATGTTGAATATATATATATATATATATGGATATAGATCCAACAGTATAAAGAAAAATATACGGAAAAAACAAACAAAAATTTATGAGGCAGGCATAATATCTATCTCACGCACGGTGAATACTAGACCTGGCTTCTTTAATATTTTCCCCTTTTCTAGCAAGATTAATGCTCGACAAACGTACATATAAGTTTTAGATTAAAATAAAATTCTTTTCATTTTTCATTCAAAATACTATATTTTAGGAATACGTTTTCACAACATCACCCACGTGACGCCGACGTGATCATATTGAAACGGAACGCTGATCTTTAAAAATTTCAGTTGTCTGTTTTGATTAGTCTTACTTTCATGTTGAATTAAATATAGTCTAATGTTAATTATGTTTTATGAATATGTCCTGAAGATGGTCTACTAGACCGAAACGTCCGACATTGACATTATATTAACATTAAAACAGCATAATTGCATATTAGGATTTTTGTTTGTTTTTTCAGTATATTTTTCTTCATATATATATATATATATATATAGATATATATATATATGCACAAAGGCAAAAGAAAAACTTATCTTAGCTGATGTGTTTCGTCCTCTGAGGGACTTTTTCAAGGCAAATACAAGGATTTTATTTTGCAACAAGTATTAATAAACAGAAATAATAAAAAAAAAACATTTTTTAGTTTTTCAAAATTTTTAAATTTAAGAATGCTGCAAATATTCCTAAAGCTACACTACAGTTCAAAAGTTTGAATCTACCCTGGACTTAGCATGGGAGGAATTTAACAGAAGAGTGAAAAAAAAAAAAAAATGAAAAAGAGCTTTCAGAGTAAATGAAAAAAAGAATGAAATTAATTATCAAACTTGTACTTTGAGAAATTTTTGCAATGAATGCCAAAAATCTGTGCTGTGGTAATAAAGGCTAAAGGTGAATATTTGGAAGAGCAAAATTTAATCATAAAAAAACTCTTTTTTTTTTCTCATAATAAAATTTCTAAGAAAAAATAACGCCTCACTTTTTTTTTAAACATGTATAATAATTTTCTCATATTTAAAGTAAAAACCAACTACTTTTTGGGCCAATTCAAAAAATTACCGAGTTTCCCTCAAACTTCTGAACTGTAGAGTAACTTTCTCAAATAAATACTCCTTTCCCAAGCCGACATAGATGACTATTAAAAATCATAAAAATTAAAAGCAAACAGTTAAATCAAAACCTTCTATTATTTAAACTAAATAAATACATAAACAATTTATCAAATTAAAATAGAATAATAATTAATTAATTAAATAAAGAAGTAAATAAATATATGTAGACAAATAAGAAAAAGAAAATTCAACAACACTAACATTTACTCACTTTCATTTATTAGGCATTAAGTTACATCACTTAGCATCCTCCATACTTTATCTTGAATTTTGCAGTTAGCCTTAGGAATATTTTTAGCTTTCTTAAATTTAGAAATTTTGAAAACCTAATGATATTTTTACTTCTATTTATAAATAGATGCGGCAAAATAAAATTGCATTTGCCTTGTTAAAATCTATCATAGGACAAAACATGTTGGTAAAAACAAGTTTTTCTTTTGTCTCCATTCATATTGTCCTTTTACAGATATATTTTATCTATATCTGAATTTTTACACACATAAAGCTGCATATGATGGACTCTCTTGTCATGGATAACAAATGAGAGCTCAGTAAAATAAAGAGGTGCTCAACTTCTATGGACAGGCATGTGTCTTCCGAGGCCTGCAGGTATTTTGCAAACTTTTAGTCAAACGGAGCATGAGGTTGACCCATTTTGCTTGAGTGGTTGAGGATCAATTGCCACATGTTTCTGTGAGAGGATATCAAGGCCTGCTTTACTGTGTGTGACAAAGCCACAATGGCAGATAAGTCTATCATATATGTATATATACACCCAATCTACTTTTCATTACCTCCCTTGCTAATTTTGTGACAGCAAAATGACTGCTATATTCATTATCAGTTTCTAAGAGATACAGACCATAGTATCCAAATAAAGAAGAAATTTCTATGTTGTGGAAGGCATGAATCCACCTCTCCTTGTATACTGTTCAGTTTTTCATTGGCATGCCAAAATAATCATTTATTAATTAATTGACTTGTTTTTACTGTTTATCAACCCTTTGTGTGTTATTTAAAGCTGAAACATATTTTGGATTGTGGGTGGTTGGTTACAGGCCCCAGTGGTCAACAAAAAGTGATTTATTTTCCTGCCTTATTTTCTACAGTGTGACAGTAAAATGACTGCTATATACATTGTCAGTTTCTGAGAAATACCATCTCACCCCAAGAAAAAAAGATTTGTTACAAAAACTTGTGGAAGGCATGAACCCACCTCTCCTTATTCTCTGTCCATCCCCAGATGCCAAAAGAGTCAACAAAAAAAAGTGAATATGCACCTAATCCATTTTCCCCTTGCATATATTGCTATAATTGTTGTCAGTTTCTGAGCAACAGCAGCCATGCTACACTAAAATATTGTCTGTTACACTAATTTGCAGAAGACATGAATCTACATTTCCCTATAGTGTCGCCATACCTAGTCTTTTTGATGGCATACCAAAGTGGTCAACAAAACGGAAAAAAAATGTATATATACTCAGTCAATTTTCCCAATAATTTCCTATATTACTATATTCATTGTCAGTTTCCAGAAAAAAAAAATTTTGTCAGTTTCACTGTTAAAGTCATAATTCCTCCTGCCCTATTCATCCAATGTCTTTTCACTGGTATATCAACATAGTCAGCAAAAAAAGGAATTTTATCAAGGTAAATATAAGGATTTTATTCACCTTAATTCCCTCCCTTGCTGATATTGTGGCAGTGGTATGACTGCTATATTCATTGTCAGTTTCTGAAATATAGAAGCCATACAATCCCCACCTCCCAAAAAAGAAGAAAATTGTGTCTTTAAGCCCATCTCTGGCATATGCACATTAGCAATAAAAATCAATATTCATGTGTTTGTGTGAGTGTGTATGAGTTTCTTCATAATAAAACAGTAATTTTGAATCAATGTAGATCCTTGCCACGCATTCCAGATTGTTTTCTTGGTTACAAATCTCAGAAACACAACTGTTGAGCATGACTCTTTCTCAAATGTCTGGCGTCAACAAAGTCTGGCATTTATGCACTCTCCAAGAACAAGCAAGTTCCTCAGTCTCTCATTAAAGATGGTTGTTAGCCGAAAAAGCACTTGCCTCTTGAGGTCTGTTTTGAATTTGTGACTTTGAAAAACAAAAAAAAAAGTAAAATAAAATGGCTGTCACAAATTCTTCATGCTGTTATTTTAGGCAAATGCCTGATGTTTAGTTCACATTGTCTGAAAATTCTGATTTTTAGGTATTGTTATTATTACATGAATTATTCAGGCCAGTTGTTTTTGCTATTTTGATCACAGTATTTTGGTTTGTGCATATTCTACATGTTCTTAGAAGGCAATAAGATTGATCCTCACTGGGTGACTTGTATATGAGAACTTGTACTATACTAAATTTAGCTTGATATGAATATCAACATGTCTTGCAATGGAGCATTAGCTGCAAAGGCAGCATAAATAATATAGGAAATATAATCCTCATTGGGAACTGTACATTTGTGGCTCAGAAACAGATATGTTGTCTACTTGTTGGATGAGATAAGTAATATTATTCATGCTCCTTGTTGGTATTTAAGCCCAAATAAAGGCTATGATTTTTAAGGTAGGTAAGTCATCTCTACTTGGAAGACTGGGACATCACAATATTCCTATCTCAATGTCCTTTCATTTGGCTTTGTGATATATTTATCTAGCCTTTGTCAATATCATTACTAAATTTCAAGGCATGAAAGCTCTCCTGAATTGAAAAACATCACATCAAAATCTTATTGTCTCCCTTTCTCTTTGTTCAGTTTTGTGCTATACTAATATAAACTTTGTAAAATTCATTGGATGACTGGCTCATCACAATCTTCCTACTTCTTTTTCCCTTTCCCTTCATTTGTCTTTATGCTACACTATTCCTGCCTTTGTAAACAGCATTCCTAATTTTCAATACAAGAAAGCTCTCCTTGGATGGATGACTGACACATCAAAATTTTCCTTGCTTCATTTTGCGTTATTTGGCCATAACGACGGCTCCAGTGACTTCCTATTCTTATCCATTAGAAACTATCTTACACTGAATGTATAGATCTAGTGGAGGAATTATATTGGTTCACAAAAATGTAGATGTTAGGTGAAAATCCCCATTACTGAGTCATTTCAAACCTCATCAGGAATATCTATCTCTAATCTGTTTAATATCTTCCTCAACTGTGCACTGTACATATACAAGCACAAATGTGAAGAGATGGGCATAAATCATTCCATAACATATCTAAAATAAATCTACTGACAGAAAACAGCATTTCTGCTTTCCCTGCCAAGGCTAAGGTACTAATCAGGAAGGGGTGGGGCCATACTAGTACCATAGGTATTTGTATTTGGAATAAGATTAAACAAAAAATCACTATCCTTTCCCAAATGTTTCAAGAAATAGAACTGAAGAACTGAAGATAAACCTTTCCAAAACAGAAACTATGATCTGGAATTGAAATGAACACAGTGACGGCCCATACATTGAATCCATCATAAAAATTCAGGATATGGAATTAGTAAATATTAAATACATAAAAGATAGATACCACCTCAAAAAAATGCAATAGCTAAGGTTTAAAATGAATTTTTAAAAATAAAAATCTTTCTTGAAGCTTTTATTTTAGTTTTATTTTCATGCTGATAGATTAAATCTAAACATTTTCTATAATCAAAATACTTTTCAGTATATCAAAAACTAATTTAAATTGATTGGAAGAATTTTTCTTTGCTAAAATAGCTGAACAGTGCTCTTTTTTCATTGTCATTTATTGCAATGTAATTCTCTTTACTAAAAAATCTTCCCAAAATAAAATATACTTTTTTAAACTTTATTTGAGGAATATTAGCTGATTTAAAATATAATTAATCTAATTTGAAATAAATATTATTTACTTTGTTTAAAATATCACAGAAATGCATTTTTTTAACAAAGCGGTAGTTTATTTAAAATGTTGACATGTTTAACAGCTTGTTGACAGATTGCTGTCTATCTAATGTTGTTCTATGGGGGCTTTAGCCATAACAAAATAATTGAATGTAATATGAGCACCTTTTATATATCATTTTTGAGTACTCAGTAATCTTAAAAATTTAAGGAAATATTCTCCTTAATCTAATGTTTTATTGAATTTTAGATACTTTCTGGCTTCAAATTTACTATACTTATTGCTCTGATAATGTCATGATTGGCCATCCATATCTATAAAAATCATTACTTTTATACACATACAAAAAATTCAAAATTCTTTTAAAGTGATGTTTGATGATTTGTAGTAAGCTTTTACATTTATTATTAATATAGTCTTTAATTAATAATAATATCATTTAAAAGGGTGAAATGAATACAGAATTTTTAAAGAATTAAATTGTTCTAATTAAAATTTTAAAAAATTAAAGAAATTCTTGTAAAAATTCATTGAAAATGTTTTTCTTCAAATATATCTTATTTATAAAAGCAATTAACGGTTTTTCTAATTAAATAATGTCATAATTTTATTTAACTTTTTATTTTATGATTCAGAGCAGATTTTCAGTAAATAGTGTTTCTGTTTGACAAAAACAAATTGATTTAAATTATCAAGGAGTTCTGCTTTTAACTA